>JANHGL010002761.1:0-24913 GCA_024611195.1 Ceyx melanurus
GACGTAGTGAAGTATAAGAAACAGACACAAATAGAAAATATCTGGCAAAGAAGAAAGCAAATGAAATAAGTTCCAGGCAGGATGCCTCGGCGCATCCTTGTGTGGTGTAAGTGTGTATATATACGCTGCTTATCAGGAACAAACGCTGCTGGAGGTGCCCGAGAGCTTCAGACCGTGCTGCTTTATGCCCAGCTGAGGGTTAGGATCGCTTAGCCTTCAAGTAACAACGGCTCAAGAACTGCCTTGAAAATTCCCAGCATTGATGGATTGATGCCTCATTGATTGATTGATTGATTCCCTGCATTGAAATGATCTCAGTGTAGTCTTTGTTGCACGCAAAAGTGAATTGGAAATGCCGGGTACCAAAGGCACAGTGTAGGCTCACAGTGGCTGTAGGTTATCATAGCAGTGCCATTGTAATGATGCCTGGTTCCCTAGCAGGGATGCAGGTTTTATCCCTTTGTCTGAGTTTCTGCACTGAAATCATCACATGGAGTTGAAATTTGTTTATTTTTTTTATTAGGGGTTTTTTTTTGTCGGTTGGGGGGCTTTTGGGGGTTATACGGGGAGGTAGTAACTTTTTTCTTGTATTTTTCTTCCTTCTTCCACACCAAGATTTATCTATCTATCCATATTTATATATATATACCTAATTTTTTTTCTTTTTTTTTTTTTTTGGTGGTGCTAGGAAGAGCAGAAAGATAAATTGCAAGTAGGCTGTTCCCTTGATGTTCTTTTCTGTTTCTCCCATGCTGCATGCCTTCCTCTTCCAACAGTAGGTTCGTAGGAGGTCTGGCTCTGCCTCTACCTAGGAAATGTTAGCTGGCCAACAAGCAGAACACATCTTTCTAAGAAGAAGGGAAGAAGGTAGATCCTTCCAGGACACTTCTGAAATGTGTTTATGGCCAGAGCAGCTGCTATACCCACAGTAATTACTAGATGCATATAATGGGACTAGTTAAATGTCCACATTTTCAGTGCTTCATTTCAGTTTGGTTTTTTTTCTAGTTACTCTTTTTCCAGCCAGTCGGTTTTCACTGCAAGCTTAGCACAAATAAAATAGGAAAATTAATGCTCTCTTTAAAGTGATCTAATTACAGGAATCCTAATGGTTATTAAATGAACAAATGTTGTGTTCCCTAGAGATAAATGTCTAGCTAGGATGTGCAGATGCAGTAAAAAGAGGGGGGAAAAAATAAAGTAGCTTATTTGAATGTGGTTCAGGGTTGGATAACTGTAAAACAGTTGAATACAGGGATCAAAAATACTTTCTTTAGGACTGAAAATAGATATGAAATTTCTAAGTAATATAACTTTGGGGAAATTATGTGATGGTTTTTGTCATAGCAGTGGATTTGTTAACTCATACTGTATTATAGATGGGATTACTTAAAGATCCTTTAAAAACTATTTATGTTTCCTTAATCTTGGCTTCATGTGACCCTTTGTAGTTAATGTTATTTATATTCAGTTCTATTTATTCATAGTTCATTCACAATGAAACAAATTCAATGAGTGTCTTTTTCAGTTGTTGAGGTAAATGGCTTCCAAGTCAAGGTATCCACATGTTTGGACTCTGTGGCTGGTGTTTCTAAACACTTCTTTGTATGTAAATGTTACTGGTTTTTTTAAGAGGACTCCAGAGTTCTGCAGTGTGGATTTCACCCCTAGCATTTGCCAGTGACATAAAGGAAGAGTAAAACACAAGCTCTAGCCATCACAGGAGTCTCTTAGATAAGCCCTGTGCATAGTGCTGATAAGTCTGCCCTCTGAGACTTCCACCAAAGTCCTACCTACAGTGCAGAGTTTTTAATGTCAGGATCCTTCTGTGTTCTAGGCAAGTCACTGGTAATACTGTCATTAATCACAACAGCTTCCATGCTGTTATGGCAGGGACCACTCCTTAGAGTAGCCATGGGGATCTGATAGACAAAATAATTTCCTTATTCTAGATATTTTTTGTATTTAAACATTGGGATTAAAACCTGTCACTGCAGCAACTAATTTCTGCTTCACCTTTTCTGTGGTTTGTGAGCTACCTTATCAGGCTGGACTGTCTTGACATCACCTCAGAACTAAGCTCTCTCTGACACAAAGTGCCAGAGCCAAAGCAGCATTATTAGAGTATCAGTTGTGCTCAGATGAAGTAAACAAAGTCAGAGCTGTCAGAATGATGCACGTGTACCATTCCCAAGAAGTGGTGGACAGCTGCACAAAAGAATGGCTGCTACAGGCTGTAAATTATTACAAAATAAAAATAGTAGGTGTTACAACATCTGTAAGACAACACGTTACCTGCTTTTTGGTTAAAAAGAATATTTTTGTGGCATTCTTCCAAACCTCTGCAGGTTCTTGTGCTCTTCATGGCTGATGGAAGATAACCAGGTGTGCTTATCTCTTTTGAACACGTTTGGTGTGTCTGTTAGCCTTGTTGCAAACAACACCTTCAGTTTCCCATAAACCTAGGAGATGCTATGGTTCTAAAGTTATATGTGTGTCACTAGGGTTTCACTCAAGGCCCTCCTAAACAAATGTAGGAAATGACTACATGTGTTTTCACCACCAGTAGAGCTTAATTCAGAATTCTACCTCAGCTTCAGACATTTGGAGCTGTGGGAACAGCATTGTTTGCAAGCATTCTGCAGTTGCAAATCACATGGGGAATCTGAGTAGTGTAGCCTCCATATAGCTTTATTAAATACAGTGATTTACAGTGCTTCTTTTCTCTATATATAGCTGCACAGCTAATATCTACATCTATTAAATCATATGAAATGGAATCATTCCAAGTGGTTTATTTCTTCTGAGAGGCTCTGGGAGAGTGGAATTGTGGTTGGCAGTTCTCATTAGGGTTCTCTGAAGATTGAAGCATTAATGCTTTTCCTCCTTGTGTTGGTGGAGTTCAGTGAACTACATTAGGTGATCAAGAAAGGATGGAAATATGAGGTGCTGTAGTGTTAACTACAAACAAAAGTGGAGGTAAGTGTCTGTAAAAAAACTAGTTAAAATTCAACATGTGCAAGGTAAGATACAAGTTGTCAGACTATTCACTTGTAAAAGAGGTTCTTGGCTACAGCACCAACTTTCAAAGCTTTCAAATGTTGTGCTTTGAGAATAAAAAAAATGAAATTCTGAGTGATTTAGAATTTTTAATGATTAAGGGACATTAAGATGATCTGAGTGAGGGTTTTCTTTCCCTCCCACATTACAGTCTAGCTGTTGTCTATTTCTTGTGATGAGAATGAGATTTTTTCAAGGGATGAAAGCCAAAATTAAGCTATCCTACCTAAAGGAAAACTTGGATATATGGAAGATATTTTGACAATGTTTACTCTTTTCAATGTGTTGTTTTGCTGATTTATAAACTTTATTATCAAAACTGGGTTTGGAGAAGTCCCTGCAAAAACAGTTGCTTCCTCCACATTTGTTCTTGGAAGCAAAATGCAGTCTTCAGTGAGTCTCAGGTTGGTTGTTTGGGAGGCTCTGTTTGTTTTTTTCCCTCAATTAATTGATTTATGTGGGCTTTCTTCTTGCTGCATATGTTATTTTTGCTGAAAAACCTGAAAACACCTATTTATGCAAAATACACATTTTGCTATCCTGGGAAGTAACTACCTAGTCTCCATATTCTCAGAATTCATAGCAATTCTGTTTCCAATTTCTTCTTGCCTTTTCCCAATCTTGCATATGATTTACTTCCATTCTTTAGTTTTCAACACATTAAAGAAAATTCTGAACAAAACCCTCAGTTATTGTGTTACTCTGAATGAAATTTGTGGTGGTTTCTGCTTACCTATCAAAGTTTTCCAGATTCTGTGTTTTGCCAGCAAATAACTTTCAGTGTGCAGAACTAAATATTATGCAGTCATTCTAGTTTATGTAACTGCTTAGTAAATGACCTTTTTGATAAGGGTAGCAGTTGCATTCCTTTGATATTGAAGCACATTTTAATTGGGTTTGGCCCTGTAGTGACATGAAAAAAAAAATCAGATTATATTATCAGAAAGTGTGATTCTGAGTATTAAGAGGAAATGAGTTTTGAAACTTGCCATTTCTGCATGATAAATTGTCAGAGTAGTATGATGTGTTGGCATTTCCTATTATTCTTTTTTTAAGTGCTGACTTGGAACTTTTTTTCAAGTCAGGTGTTTTTCTGTCAGTGGGGGCATGGAAGAATGTATGTCATAGAATCTGATTGATAATTCAGCTGTGGTTAAACATCAACTCAACTCTGGTTAAATATCACAAACATTGCAAGCCACAACAGAGTAAGAGGAGTCTTGGAATATTTTTGTTTCTGATTAGTCATTTTCTTTTTGAATAATAAGCCCTCCTAGTACAGCATCACAGATCCTGTGTGAAATGTGATCATTTCTCTTTTCAGAATTATTACTGAGAGCTACATCAGCATTTATTGGGACTTTAAACTGTTGTGGCCTTTAGGTTGAAGAAGAGATGTTACTTTTAATTTTAATAATGCTTTTTCTCATAGCTTAGTGTGGTAAACAAACAAGAAGTGAGTTAGGTGACCATCAGTTTAATAACCTGTACTGCAGCAATAACTACATTTGTGGTGTTTGGTTTTTTTTTTCTTTTAAAGGAGAAGTGTAAGTAATTCATAATTAGAAGTTTAGGAATTCATAATAATTCATATTGCCATAAAGTTGCATCAATTGTTTAAGTGTTCCCATGAAGTCATAAGATTTTAGGTTTTATTCTTTATTATATATATATATATATATATACAAAGCATATTGAGTATGTTCTATGCCTTTTACCCTTGAATTGAAATTATTTAAAAGGCTGAAACTTGATTGTTTTTAAGTGAACATTACTTGTTACTGTGAGAAATGCAAATGCACTGGGTTCATATTGATGATAGATGTCTCTTTTTGTCATGAAGTGCCTTGAATCTTGGCTATGTAAATCTATTTATATGGCAACTCATGCTGTGTTTTTTCAGGCTATGAGAAGACAGATGATGTTTCAGAGAAAACCTCCCTAGCTGATCAAGAGGAACTGAGAACTATCTTCATCAATCAGCCCCAGCTGACCAAATTCTGCAATAATCATGTCAGGTATTAACTAGATTTTTTTATTAATACATACTGAAATTTAGAACATTGCATGGTTTTTTTACAACTACACCCATCAGCATGTCCCTAGAGTATGGATTTCAGTTTTCAGTTCAGCTGAAGTTGAGTTCATCTTTTTGTTTCTGAACACTTTTCTGGTGGCTGGATGCTGATGTAGATGTACTTTTCTTGAGCATGGCACTGTGCTTTGGAAATTCCCTTTTTAGTCAACCAGATACAAAGACACTGTGGCTGCTATGAAATTAGTTTTGAATTTTAGCTATTTTTTTTTAGTGGAACTTTCCAAACAGTGAAAGGTATAGGACTTTTTATCTTTTAATAGAATTTATTAATATTAATTTTGAATTTCAAGTTAGGGATTTGGAACTCTGATGATATGTGGTGTGGATTTTTTTGTTAATTTAAATTTAATTATAAGTAATATTATAAGCTAGCCAGTTCATGGATGCCTGCAGGACTGTCTCTGGAACAAGTGTTTCAGTTTAGCCAAAACAACTCTTGTTTGCTGGCACACAAAGCATAAAAGGTTCCATTTTATTTTAAAGCCTGTGTAACTGAGAGGGAAGCAACACATTTGAAGAACTTTTCATACTGTAATAATAATAGCATGTGTTTTTTTGTCTCTTTTTCTCTCAGCACTGCAAAGTACAACATAATCACATTCCTGCCAAGATTCCTTTATTCTCAGTTCAGAAGAGCTGCTAATGCATTTTTTCTTTTTATTGCATTACTTCAGGTAAGATCAACAGTAGTGTTTTGAAACTTGAGAGATCATATATACTACAGATAGTGTTTTGTAGAGATACTGAAGTTGTTTTGTTCTTTCTAAGCTTCTTATCCTCACAGAATAGCTGAATTGTGTAAATATACTTTTAATAAACACGGGGTTTTTTTGTGGGGTTTCTTTTTGTATTTGGTTTGGGTTTATTTTTGGGTGGGGGTTTTTTATGTGTTTTTTATTTCTTTTCTTGATTTGCTTTTTCTTTGTTTGCTTTGGGTTTTTTTTTCACTCCTTGTGCATAACACAATACATGCACATGCTGTAAAATAGGTTAAGTATCTCTGAAGTGCTGTAAGGTAGACACAAAAGACTGTTGTGACAGGAAAATGCATATTTGCATACACAGAAAAATGTGACTTGTGGTTGACATTTCTCAGAATGGGTCTTACTGCCTAAAAAGCTGAACTTTAATCCTGTAGTCTGTTTTAAGGGGTAGGAATTGCAGCTGAGAAGTGATGATTTATTCTTGGAGTGTAGCTGCTTCAGATTGAAACTGAGCCTAGATGAAGAACAACAGGCAAGTCCAGCACTACAGAAGCTATTTCTCATATCTCAGCAGGTCAGGAAGAAAGCACATGATCTTTTCTGTGCCACTTTTACAGCTTCATTCAGTGTGTTTGTAAAAGGTTATTCCTGCTCCAGGTTTACTGAAACAAATCTTGCAGATGTATCAGAATATTTTAATTTTGTAGTAGTTGAAATCTAGTGGAATAGAGCAGATGTTGGGGGTTTGTATACTATTCTGTGAATTCAGTAGCTGATGATGAATGAAAAATCTGTATTAATGACAGTTATAATGATAAAATAATTTGATTAATAATATTTGATAAAAGCCTATTTTCTACATAATTTATAGTGTATGTTTTAGAATAGGGGCTTTTTATTTATATGTTGTAGAGGTCCTTGTGTTAGGAATTGACATACCAAATAAAAATTACTGCAATAATGTCACAGACTACCTTGTATACTTTTTCCTCCCTCAGTTCAGATGTTTCAGCAAGTGGAAGTTGATTCCTCTGTACTTATGATACTTTGCTTCCATTACAAGTGTTTGGAGCAGTTTATTAGGATATATCTGCCCAGGTAGCTTACACTGATTTCTAGGGGTAAAAAAATCTTAGTTACTCTGAAATTCAGTTAACTATGAAATTCAGAGTTTCATTAGGTTGTCTGCCTGCAAACAATCCACCTTGGAAATAAACAATCCTTTGCCTCATCTGGGATCTCAGGCCAATCCAGTGGTCCAGCAGCATTTCTTGTGGTGCCACTGTGCAAATCAAGCTAGTGACAACAGACTGTGAGGTTTCAGAAGCTGGTTGAGCTTTGGTGTGACTGGGTGAGCTGGGCAGGTAGATGTTTGGGTTGGAGGAAGTTGGAATGTGAGGAATTGGAATGCCAGGACTGAAAAGTCCACCATCTCCTAAGGAAGAAATATGGGGTAAAGGAACCAGCTGGTGCTCTTTTTGCTGTCCTATTTTGCCTGAAGGTTAGTAATAGGGATGTGGGAGTTTGAGCATGTGTGTGGGGAGGAATGAAGGGATAGGAATAGCTGGGAATGTGATAGATCCATTTCCCTTATAGCCAACATGTGGGCACTTGCTCCACAGTAACTTTCTGCCTGGTTTCCACATAATTGCTTGAAAAATGTGACCTGGAGTAACCTGGAAACTAGCTCTGTGTTGGTCTTATTCCAAGAAACATAGCATATGTACATAAAACATCCCCATTTCTTTCAGATGCACAATGTGTTGGTAGTAAAGGGAAATGTATTTAAATCAGAATAACATTGGCTCTTGTACAGACTGTCTTCTGGTAAATTCAGGATGTCTCCTAACCACACTGAGGCACCACTTCTTAATGTACTTCTGTCTTTATATGGGTTGTATTGCCTTTTATAAGTCTAGTAAGGCAGCAATCCTCTCACCTATCAGTGTGGCCATTAACAACTTTAATCAATATAATGATGTTATCCATGTGTATCACAACTAGCTGCATTTTCTCAGCATTTACTTTACATACACATCCACTTGCATCATCTGTACCCATAACTTTTTAGCAAAAGTGGGGCTCTTGCAATAGTCAGGCAGAGAGCAGTAATTTGTAATTTACCATGTAATAATTAGTATGCTAGAAAAGACATCTTAGACACTAAAACTGTAATAAAACAAAAATGTCTGGGACTTGTCTGCTCTAAAAAAAAAAATAAACTGAAAAAAAATTATTTTATAAATGTATTTTAATCTGAAATACTGAAAAGGAAGGTTTTCTTGAGACACTAAAAACTCTGAAAATAACTCTCTGAATATAGTCCTATTCAAAATAAAATACATTTATTTTCAAAATAAAATGTGTTTTTTTTATTGTATCCATTTCTTTTGAAGACAATAAACCTCTTTTGGGAATAATCAGCACCATGTCCAAAAAGTTAATAATTTCTATTTGCACGGAAAATACTTCTTGTATTAAAAATATGTTTTAACCAGTAATGTAAAGATTTTTTTTTTCTCTTTTAACAGCAAATACCAGATGTATCACCAACAGGCCGTTACACAACATTGGTCCCTCTCTTATTTATTTTAGCTGTAGCTGCAGTGAAGGAGATAATAGAGGATATTGTAAGTATTTAATAGCAATATTTTGTAAATAGCTTTCAGATTTTTTTCAAAGACTGTATTAAAATATTTTGCTGATTAATTCTGTCTTGAGCCATTCTTGCCCTCTGGATGTTTTTGAAAGCTAAAGCTACTTTCAGAAAGAAAGATGAAATCATTGCTTTCAAATTGGGTTTACTATATATACAAGTAACATTAACATGGTAAAACAGTGACTGTTGTGTTTATTATATAGATAGTCAGACACTTCTCATTAATAAAATACAGCCATATTTTTAAAGTGCAAACTCAACTGCAGGACTAAATCAAATCCAGAATGCTACCAGTTTTCTCAAACAAGGGCTCTGCTAAAAGAAGATTGGAAGCTACTGAATTCATCTCCAGTGGAATCAATTTTAAAACTAAATAGCCTTTAAATATTTATTTGGTTAGGATTTTTTTTTTTGCCTTCCTGCAGGAGCAGAATCCTTTACTCCCACTAATTATACTTGTAAACTGGATTTAAATTCAATATGTGAACGAGATATTAGACTGACATTTTGTAGAAAAAGTGTCAGAACTACTGCTTTTAGTCCAGCCCATGAAGAAGGTAGGATTAAAAAAAGTCTTCCCAAGATCCTTTTTAGTTTTACATCTTTATTTGAGGTGCCTTTAAAAGCATACATAAACCCTTGGAAACTCAAAGAGGATCTAGGAGGCTGCACAGTCTCCTGCATCTTCACTTGTCCTCCATGCTGCCTTTCTGGGTGATGCAGTCAGCTCAGTCTTCTTGGGTACCTCTGGGAATGAACAATAATCAAGTCATGTTGTCTGGTTTGTGTGAAGCTCCTGGTCCACAGAGTGGAGTGTTTTTGGAAGAGACAATGATTTTTCTGTTAAATGTTCTATTTTGCATTTCTGGTATTTGCTGCTCAATAGCCTGCTTCTCCTGAAGTGTCTTTGTTGCCTTCTCTTTACATAAACAAAATTAATTCAGGTTCTTTCATCTATTTTTAACCATTCTGCTGTAAATTCTTACAGACTCACACCATCTGTCAGTGTCTAGGCAAATATAAAACTGAGGCTATTGCTACTGTACAAAATGTCCTTCTTAAAATTATCCCATCCCCTCCTATGTCATATGGTTCTACCATTTGCACTTAGTTTGATATGGGGGGAAGACAGGGAGCAGGTTTTGGGGTTTTTGCATATAGCAAAAACAATAAAGTTCTAATTTCTAAATACTAGAGAGGTAACTAAGGGTAAAACATTATATTACTTTAAGGTTACATTGCCTCAACATGTAAAGTCCTGCTGTATTTAGTTGAAACTGAGTCAGATGGAGCTGATGGGGAGAATTAAGCTGCTAATTTAAAGGCTGTGTATATTTATATATATCTATGTGTGTGTAAAGAGTGAGAGATATATACACAGCTCACAGTGCCTTCTTGAATTCCTCACTTTTACAGACTCTAGCCCAAACAAAACAATTCACTTTGTGTATTTCCATTTGTAGTCAGACAGGTATGAGATTTCATGTTGCCTGTATTGTGCAGAAATATTTGGCAGAGTGACAGCTGCTATATTTGGGCTTTTTCCAGTGAAAGCTGGCTACTTGATGCATAGTGAAAAACATTCAGTGTGGTTTTCCTTAGCCTGTTGTTTTCATTATGTCTTAGATAATCTCACTGTGTAAAGAAACTAAGATCTCCATTGATGGTTGTCTAATATTAAAGCAAGAAGTGTATAGACAGAAGGCATCTGTCATTAAACTGTTCTTTTTCAAGCTGGAGGAGACTCTCCCTGTGGCCAAATAAACACCTGCTTTGGTCAAATTGTTTTGCCTTCCCATAAAAGGTTATTTATCTGTGAAATTTGCCATCTTTTTGAAAAGAGAATCTGTTGGTTATCTGTAAAACATATTTTGTAATATTGTAAAATATAATAATAATAATATTGTAAAATACATAACTTAGGCTTTGCAAAGTGATAAGGTGGCCTTCTAAGAGTGGCTAACTCAGTCATATCAGTTTTTTTTAATTTATAGGATTGCTTCTGATTGTATTTGTAATTCAAAGGCACAAATTCTGTAGCTGTATTCATAAAGCTTACCTAATCCCATTAATTTTATGTAAATTAATTTTCCAAATCGTGTTTCTGCTCACGAAGATCTAATGTCATTACTCTGAAATACTGTGTTCAAAATATTAGTCTCCTAAGGTTTTTGCAGCAGAGTTTGATTTTTACCTTGAAAATGTTGGTGGTCAGATTTTTACCTTGAAAATGAAAGATTTCCATCAGCTGTATTAAAACTTGAGATACATCATGGCCTGTTGAGTGGTGGGTGGGGTGGATTTTTGTCTGTCTGCCTTTTGGTTTTTACTGCTGCTGAAGCCTGCAGCGAAGTTACACACTCATTGCTTGACTTCACATCTGTACTTAAATCTATTTATTGAATGGATGAGTGGGAGGGAGTTAATACTTGTGGTTTTTTATCTTAAGTGTGAAAACTATCATGTCAACAGAAGTCTTTAACCATTGTGCATTTTAATTTAGAAAAGGCATAAAGCTGATAATGCTGTGAACAAGAAACAAACTCAAGGTAAGAAATGTTTTTAATCCTATTAATTGTGGTTCGAGGGAATTTTATTTATTTTATTTTATTTTTTTGCAAATGCTAGTAATGTAATTTGAACTGCTACAGGTAATTGAGTGGGAAATTGCTTATGCAAATTGCTTCAAAATTTGGAATCTAAACAGTTGAAAAACTTTGTAGTTTAGGATCATAATCACCACTATATTTAGTTGGTCTAGGCTATGATAAAGAGTCTGTGCATTTCAAAGTACACAAATCATAATTTTATTCAACCAGAAAATCTTGAATAATTCATTTTTGGAGAACTGCAGAATTAGAAGGAAGAGCTATGAAATTGAACATTCCATGCCTCTTCAACACTATGGATAAAGAGGAATGATGCTTTTTGCTTCTGTTTTTTTTCTTGTTTGTTTTTACTACAAAATTAATTTAATGGTTTTGATTAGAGATAATGAGAGGTTTAGGAAGTGTGCCCAAACCAGAATTTTGTAATGTCTTTTGTTTTTGGTTTTGTTTTTTTTTTTTTAAGTTAATAAGTATTATTAAATCAGAAGGTTATTTTAGCTCAGAAGATGGGGGTTAGATAATAAGTTCTAAATGTCAAGTAGGAAGTTCCAAGTTTAAGGGCCTTTGTTGCTCTGACTTTTTAAGGGTGGTTTTAATTACCTCAGGCTGCATAGATATGCAGCAGGATGCAGTGAGACACTGTCATGATGAAATGAGAATTTCTAGTCTTTTATATAGCAGATGGAGCATGGTTTTGAAAGTTACTTGTTAAGAGACAGCTGAAGAATGCAAGATACAAATGTGAAAGCCAGGCTGCAGGCTTCATGGCACAAGTTCTCTAAAAGTTACATAAAAGGTGCATAGCAACAACATCTCTCTTTTTTTTGTTCTTGTAAGAAAAGGGATTTATTTGAATGTCAGTGTATGTTAATTGTACTTAAAAGCTTACTGGATCCAGCTAGGGTTGGAGTCCTCTTGAGATTTCAGGTGTCTTAGCATGTTTTCCTGAATCTGACTCATCCATTTGTGAGCTGGTTTTAATAGCTAAACTAGCAGGAAACAAATGCAAAAAGAAAAGCTGGCACTTTCCTTCCATGTAGTGGATTAAACAGTCTCATCAAAGGCTCCAAGAACCACCAGAGGAAGCATGCAGTGAGCAGTGAGGACATCCTTTGCATGGAGTGAGGGCAGGACAGGAGCTTCCCTTGGCAGTGGCAGTGCTACATGAGGTCAGCTTGGCTGCATGTGGAACAGCCTCAGGATGTATTTCAGCAGTGCAGATGCTTCTGCAGCCAGAACTTCAGCAGCAGCTCCTGGCTATCTCTGGCAGCTTCCTGACATTTCAGATCTGCAGAACTCCACCCCCAGCTATTCTGCTGTAGCTATTTGTGAAACACTGGTGCAAGGTGTATTTTTAATCCTTACTCCTTTTCTCATCTGGTTGATGCCATGGTCCTGTTGACACAAGGGGTTGGAAGTAGGTGGTAGGTGGCACAACTAGTGCTTGTCAAACTTTTGAACTTGGGAACTTTTTATTCCCAATAATTTATTTTTGAGAACACCACATTATCTCATAAACTCAGATTTAATTGGTTTGCAAACCCTGGAAAATGTTCTGATTGATTTTTGCAATGTCTATGGTACAAAAACTGTTACATGGAATATATACTGGATATTTGAAATTCTTGCTCTGAATTTATAGAAGTAAATTTTGCTGTGAAATATTCTGTAAATGAGCTCTGACTCTATGTCCTTTCATAAGGATTGCCTGTATACAGCAGTTAGATTGTACAGCTGGAAAATTTTTCTTCTTTCTTCTTTTTTTTCTTCTTTTTTTTTCCAGTGCTAAGAAATGGTGCATGGGAGATTGTCCACTGGGAAAAGGTATGTGTTTGTGTTCCTAACTTCTAAAGCATAACACAGATCTAATAGTTGCTTGATTTCTCAATTAATTGTCATTGATAAGAATTGACTGTTATGATGGGAAATGTAAAATCTTTTGTATTGAATTTTTATTTGTTAATACCTAGCTCTTAAAAAGTACTTTCAATTAAGTCAGTTTTGATGGCAAGTGTCAGGCAAAATGGATGTTAAATGGTGGGCTTTAAGTTCTGTAAAAAATGACAATATGATTTATTCAAGATTATCATAAGGCAAAATTATACAATTCCTTGGTATTATTTGACATACCAAGGTAGCATTAATTGTTTATTCCATCTTATTTCTGCAAACTAGTTACTTTCTGTATCAGCTGAACTTTTGTTAAACCATGTGAACTGTAAAGACTTAGTAGATAGGAAGGGGCTTGTTAAGGGTAACTTTCAAGGACTAAATGTTGTGGGGTCTAGTCCCTTAGTTTTATTATTTTCCATAACTGAAAGCTAGAGCAAAATTTGACTCACAGTACTTTGAAGGCAGGGTTCAGATGAAATGGGTTTTTACATCTTTCAAGAAACAGGGATAAAATATATGGCATGATGCAACAGACTGTGATCTTAGGGAAAATTAATTTATTCTTTAACTCAAATTCAGTCTTCCAATACAATATTTTACAGTAACTAACAAAAGTAAAGATCTGCATAGAGGAGGTCAAGATTAGGCCTATTAAATAATAAACTTCTGAAAAAGACCTTTGAGTATTTAATACCTATAGGCTTCTCTAAGTGTGTTGAGTTGCTAACAGTCATTCTGGTAAATTCAGCAGGTAAATATTTACTGTGCTTAAAACAAGGGGATAACATATTTTGTTGGAGACCATTAACCAATTCCCAGTTTTCTTTCAGGTAGATGTTGGAGATATAGTTATAATAAAAGGCAAAGAGTTTATACCTGCTGACACTGTACTGCTCTCATCAAGGTAGAGATGCCCACTGATGCTTATAGTGTAGAGGCTGGTTTCTCTACCCTGCATTTCTTTATTTCATTATTTAATTGTGATTTCTCCAAGGAAATAAGGAATAAACAAAAATCCTGCTCCTCTGAAGTGTAGTCTGTTGTTCATTTGGGCTTTTATCATTGCAGGTAGCATTTATTTAAATTGTGACAATTACAGTTTTAAAATTCCATTGTCATTCAACTAACTGCTAAGGAAAACTTAGTATATTATTTTGTTGTTGCATAGAAGACCAAAAAAAGCTGATTCTCTGTCTGAAAATTGGACCTTAATTGCCATATTTAAGCAGGTTGGCTTTTTGATATGTACCTAACAAATTTCATATTATAACAAATGAAAATGTATGTATTGCAGGGAACAAAAAAAATTTTAATGGATGTGGTCACCAGTTTGGTAGTTGAATCAGGGGAAAAAAATGTGAACATGAGATGGGAACCATCAAATTAACACTGTCTTTGAGCTGAACATTCATTTTATTCCTTTTTATGTCTATATATATATATAAAATGAACAATTTCAGCATTGGAAGCAATACTTAATTTTCAGCATGTAATGCTTGTCTCTTTTTACACTGACAATCAGAGGTTGTTTATCATCATTTCCTTGGACAGTTTAATTTAAGAAATCCACATAGTATGTGGAAGATGCACGTTTTTCAACATCTATTTGATCAGGTCAACAGACAGCATATTCTTTTTGTTGTTGTTAATGAAGATGATTTAAATATGATCAATTGTATTTTGCTTTATTACTGTATGTTTACAGTGAAATTTCCATCTTTTTTTTCTGGCACAAGTGGAAGCATTCTTGTAATGAGTAAGATTATGGATTAGGTATAAAACATCTATGATCCCACTGAAGTTAATGAATCCACTCATACATGCAATTAATAAAATTAGGGTCTTACACATTTCTTTGACAGACTGTGGTGTAGTCTAGTACATTGTTTATTCCATCTTGTGTTATATTTCAAAATTAAGTGTAGCTGTTTATAAAACACTTCTATTAAATTATTATCAATATATAGCAGTTACTAGATTATACTGTAAATTTTCCCCACAGTCTGTCTTCAGTGCTAATGGTTGCTGTAACCTCAGATGGTTTTGTATTGAGTATCCTCTATCAACATTTTACTTCTGCACAATGAGAAGCATTTACAGATTTTACTGGTACTTCTCCACCAAGATCTTCCTTCATAGGCAGCATGCAGCAGAGAACACTGGTTTGGTTGGCTCCATAATACCTTCTGTCATGCTAACTCTGGTGTTTTGAGAGCAAAACTGATAACATCCTCTCTCAGCACCTTCTTTAGAATCTTCCTGAAAGCTCCTAAATGTGAGTCTTTGTCTAGATGTCTTCACTGGTTTGCCCTTTTGGATTTGGGGTACACTTGTGTTTCAGTGTTCTCCAGTTGTAGTTTGCACACAGGAAAATACCAATTGCATGCAAATCCTTCTTTTCTAAGCCTAAAGGAACCCTACATCACATGTTGATAAATTGAAATAATATTTAGCTGCTACTGGACTTGTCAGGCCAGTTACCTCTGTGTTTAACCTCACTTTACAACCCTTGCTAGAATACACTTTTCTAATGATGACCATTACTCACTTTGAATTTCTCTGTCAGGTTTTCTTCTAGGATCCAGTTTTCAGAGGGGACTCTGAATCCTAATTGCTTTTCTGGGCCCAGTTTGGGCATTTCTTCAGCTACAGATTCCTTCTTAGTTATATTACTAGGGTCCTGTTGCAGCCCTCCTTCCAGGAGAGAACCAGTTGCTACTAAATTACCTCTGATTTTCCCTGCATACCAGCATGGGCTCTTCCTCTCCACTTCTCATCTCCACGTGGCCATGCATTCTCCAGGAAGACAGTCTCATCAGTTTTGCTTTTCATGGTCTTTATTCACACCCACTTACATTTTAGGTTTCAATAGCAATACAAACCTGTGGCCTGGTTTTAATTCAAACTAATAATATATTATTCTTTTTACCAGCAATAGCAGTTTCTGGAAAATAATAGTATTTTAAGAAAGCTGTAATCTCTTTCAGTGAAAGGATACAAACATCTGAAAGGTATTTATTTTTGATTCTTGCTAGTTCAGTGTTAACTGAAATTTAGAAAGCTGAAACAAAACCCTTTTCCTTGCGTCTGCATAGGAACATCCTTGTCACCTGACTTTTCAGAGAAGATGATTAAAAATCTTCTGTTGTGGCTTTTAATTAATGTATGGAGTGGGTAGAAACTTTGTCTATTGAGAAATAAACATAACAGCTTTTTATTTTTCTTTACAATGTGTGTTCCTCAGCTTGAAATTAGTGCCTTAAAATAAAACAATCCACTCGAGTAAAAATGAAATTTTTTTAGCTCTTTTCTTCCTGACCTGATTAAAATAGATTTTGAAAAAAAAGTCATCATTTTAATTAACATGTATGGTTTGTATAATAATTTCAAACTCTGTCTTTTTGTCTTTGTCCATTTGTTTGGTTTGTTTTGGGTTTTTGTTGGTTTTTTGTTTCTTTTTTTTTTTTTTTTTTTATTTCCCCCGTCACTTATTTTTTCTGTTCTAATAATTTTCAAACTGGGATATGTAGGTGGCAGTAGGGGAAGTAGTGAAAGTGACCAATGGGGAGCATCTCCCAGCTGATCTCATCAGTCTATCATCAAGGTTAGAATAAACTAGTTGCACAGGATATGTGTATGTGGGTCCTCATATACCAAATATGAAGAACACTGCCATGCTGATGATCTTTGCTTTGCTGTTCACCTTTCTTCAGCAAAACCCAGAGGCTTATAAAATTAGAAAGGGCTAAAAATACAGTTCATTAAATACACTATAACAATCCAAGAAATGCAAATTTGTTTTGTTGTTTTGACACTGTCCCCACAAAATTGAATCAGGCAAGTTGCAATTGAATAAACCCTGGATAAATGACATTTAGTTCCTTAGAGTAAATGAAGATGAATAATACACATTTATCCCAACCCACTGTTTTCAGCAAAGAATATAGTTTAATCTTAGGACTGGTAGAGGACCCTCTGCACAAACTTGGATGTTGCACAGTCTCTGCTGCATGCAGTGGCAAAAGCAGCACTGTTCTTGTGGGTGGTGACAAAATGCATGTTTCCTGGACTCAGCAGCTTCATGCATTGTCTGCACTGCTACTGCACTCCCTTTTCCCCTGGCAGATCACTGGGCCTGCCTTCATACACTCACTCACTTTGGAGCTCATGGCTAACTGCTGCAGTAATTACAATTAAGCATGTGTCTCACTTGAAACATCTTTGCTGCTCTAGCTTCACAGAAATGTTTGGTTTTTATTCATTACAAGTCTAGCGTGTTTAGTAGTTATGTTTTATGCAGGTGATTCTATCCAAAGGATCTAAACAGGAGGTATTTACACTTTTAGAAAAGTTTTCCTAGAAAAAAAAAATGCCTGAAAGTATTTTATAATGATTTATCACATTTTTGCTTTACAAAAATGTTTGATTTTTTGATTTGCCTTTTTTTTTCTTTACAAAAATGTTAGAATAACCTACAGAACTTTTCCTGCAAGCATGTTAAAATAAGATCACTTAGCAGCAGCCAAACTTTAAAAACAATTGCTGCTCAAATTTCATGCTAGAAAGAAGGAAAATATTAGAAGCTTCATAATGGTGTAGAGAGTATTTTTTTATGTTGTAAGGGTTTTTCATGACTCCTCTGGTCCTTTAAAGGATTTAAACTTCTTCCTGTTGCTTCCTCTCTACTTGCAGTAAAGTAGTTTTGTCCTTCTGTATCTCCATTTTCTAGCTAACACTTCTAAAATGGTTGTAATGTGGTTGAAAAGCTGAAAGCATTTTACAAAATACTGCTGTTACACATCCAAAAATTATTGAAAAAATAAAGTGCAATCAGCCTTTTATTAGGATATGTCAAATAGATGAATTAGTCAAGTTCTAGTAATGTTCTGAATTTAATAATCTAGCAGTGTTCTGCAAAACAGCTATATACAACATTTTGAACAGTGTTTCATTTAGGTGGGTTTTGGCAAACTTCTGAAAATGTAATTTAGGTCACTAAACTAGTAATGTTCTGCATAAATTTTAAACTTCTCATTTAGAAAAAAAACTTTTTAAATGGCATAAAGAAGACAGATATTTAAAAAACTTATTTAGTTATAATAATGTAGACATTTTTAATAGGAGAACCCTTTAAAAGAAAACTTTTATGTCCAAACTACTGCTGTCTACAGCAGTAGGCACTACAAATGCACTACATTTGCACCTGTATCTTAATCTCTTTTACATAGAGATTTCTCTTAATACTTTTTTACGTAGAAAGCTTTTTATATACAGCATTTTTTAACAATATTTCATTTAGGTAGGTAGGTTTTGGAAAACTTTTCTGAAAGTGTGAAGTACTGTTGGTTTGACAGATTTGGCTGTAAATTGTTCAAACTGTGGAAGATTTGATTTAAAAAAAACCTGATTGTATAATTAACTATTAAAAGATTTTGGAAAGTTCATGGATTTTGACATTATAACTTAAAATTAAGGATTTTTTTTTCTTAATAGTGAACCACAAGCTATGTGCTACATCGAAACATCTAACTTAGATGGTGAGACAAACTTAAAAATTCGACAGGTAGGAATTTCCATTTTTTTTTTTAGAATATTGCTAATATTATTTTCAACTATGATTACTCATAAAACACACTTTTTGACTTTAATGGACATTTTAGAAGACTGTGAAATTTCAATTGTTTGAATACAAAGCTGCAGGTTACTGACATAACAAAAGGGTTTTTTTAATTAAATAAGCTGAAGGAATTAATGGTTATTCCTTAACCTTACTTTGCACTTTGTTTTAGGGTTTTTCTTTAGGAAAATAGGTGGAAGGAGTCGTAGTTGGGTATTGCTTTTGTTTTTAGAGGATTGATGAGGGAGAAGCACTGCAGAAAGAAGTTTATAGTTCCAATTTTGCCCTTGAGGGGCAGGTGGGGATAGCAGTTTTTGACTGAGTGCACTGTCTATGCAGGAACCTACTTGCTGAATTATATGATGGGTTATGACAGGGTCATAATCATATCCATTCAAGATACCAAGGTGTCTTTTTCCCTCTGTAGCATCCAGCAGTGTGACAGTGAAATGTAGCAGTCCCAGTTTGTTCCCACAGGGCTACTAGTTTTCTGGTTTAGCACTATCAGTTTTATTACAGTTACATTTTTCTATTGAAAAGTGATTTTTAATGTAATGACCAACTTACTTTATTTACAGGGTTTGCCACTAACATCAGACATAAAAGACATAGAAAGCTTGATGAGACTCTCAGGCAGAATTGAATGTGAGAGCCCAAATCGACACCTCTATGACTTTGTTGGAAACATCAGATTGGATGGGCATGGGTATGTAAAACTGAGGAATATCATCTCATTAGATTCAGTCTAACAGTAGATAGCTGTATGTTGTTGAGCTACTCAAAAAGTGAATAGTAAACCCTTTATTCTGCAAAGACTAGAGAGGTAAAAGTCTTTTCTGGTGTATTCTTTATTAGACTTCACTCTGTGAAAAAACTTGAGAGGTAAAAACATATTTCTGACACCTACTTGAGGTTTACTTGAGGTTTTATACTAGCAGACTTTCATAAAGAAATAGCTATTATATTAAAGAATTATATTAAGAAGGGATTGCTAATCAAATTCTACTGGTTCTGGAGTATGTACCTAGTAACTCAAGCATCTTATTCCTTGCCTCCTAAGTTTGTATTATAGGAGCTGACTAGAGGTAGTTTCTTGTCTTTTATGTTGTTGGTTTCCATTTCTTTCCCTCTGAAGTGGAACTGAGTCCATTACTATATACCTCAAATTCTTTTCGTTTGCTAGCTGAAAGACATTTAATAGCTTACTGAAAGTATGCTTTTTCTGTACAATTAGACAGTCTCAGTGCAATTATGCCATACATGCTTGTAAAACTGCTTCACAAATTCTTAAAATGCTTAAGTGCTTACCAAATATTGACAGTTGGAGTTTTCTATGGGTTCGAACTGAATGTGATTTATTAGGAGTATAAAATGTATTACCAGATGCAGAACTGTGGAGTCCTTCATTCCCAAAGATTTACAGGATTTCATTTTGATTTGGTAGGCATTTATTTCTCCATATAAAATTACTATTCATGTTTGTGGTTTTAGGCTGTTACTTCTAGTACGAACTAATGATGAAATACTTGGTTTTAGTTTTGCTTTTATTCCATTCTTTATGTACTGATTTTTTTTTTTACAGATGCATTCCGGGAGTTTTCAGTCGCAAGAGTGTGGATCTATTAAAATTCCACTGTACTTAAGAAGAGAAAAAACATTTACCTGTAATTCTTCTCTGAAGGTAATAGTTATAAGAGATCCACACATTCATCTTTCCTCCCTAGCTAGAGAGAAAACCATCTTTTTCTATTTAATTTTAATATTTGTTTTTAAAAAAAAAAGAAATATGGAATGTGCTGATGGCTGTTATGCCCCAGGAATGAGTAGGAGCTTGCCACCTGCTGGTCAAGCAATTTGTCATTTGAGAAATTCAGTTTTGGAATATTTTGAATGTACTTCTGGTGCAGTTTCACAGTTCCAAAAGTGTGGCTCTAATATAATACTTACCTTCAGTGAAAAAGAATTGCAGGTAAGTAACTCTTTTTGGATCCTGGTTTTATTTCCAACATCCCATAAAAATCAGAGATGGTCTCTTTCTGCTCATATTAAAGGTAGTGCAGGTTCATCTGACTGCTATTTCAGATCTCTTAAGACCTTTCTACAAGATCATGTAGATCCAGCTGTTCTGAATTCCACTTTACTTGCTACCTCCTTAGCATTTCTGTAAAACCAAGGGAAGACACTGAAAATGCATCTCCCTCTTCTTTCTTCTCCTCCTTTTAGGTAGCTCATTGGAGGGTCATAAATGCTGTATCCCAGTGACCTTCTCAGTCTTTTTTCCCCCATGGGAAAGCAGCTTAAAAAAACTAATTCTTTTTTTTTGTTGGTTTTTTTGGGGGGTTTTTTTCTGATACTCTGTATTCAAGGAGGTAGAACTTCACTACAATTACTTTGCCATTTGGCTTTATCTGTGTAACTAGAAGAGGATAAAAAGTTTTTGTGGTATCCTCAGGTTTTCATCTTGTCAATTCTTATGTCCAAAGTGGTGTAGCTCTTTGCTACACTCACGAGTATACAGAAGTACATCACTTGGTTTGAAGCAATGAAGACAATTATCTAGAGAAAGGAGAAAAGTTCTTTAGCCTGAGTAAATCTGAAATTATGGTTAAACAGTGGCTCAGAGAAAAAGGCTGAGAAAATTTTAAAACAAGGGCAGATATTGGTTATCCAGACCTAAAGTGTGTGTTTTCCTGAAGACATTTGTAAGAAAATGTAGGATAAAGAGTGAAGAATGCTTTAAAAACAACCCAAACAAACAAAAAAAACCCACCAAAACATAAAAACAGAACTACAAACATTATACTACAGACTTGACTGGATGTTCTGCATGTTCTTCACAGTTTTTAAAAAGGGAAAAAACAAAGAATAAGATCAGGAGGTGGCAAGAAGGCTTAGAAGTCACCTGACTAGACTTAAGAGTGAAAAATTTTGATTTCTACCTTCCTAGACACTTGTGTTGGTAGGAAGGCACAGAAAGTCTTTTGGCATTCTAGAGAAGGTCCATAGTTGAAAAGGTTTCCAGTTTATCTTGGGGGAGCTTTACAAATAAATTCCTTTTTGTTATATACCTTTGGTCTTCTGTTACCATCTAATTATTCTTGGAATAATATGCAGTCTTTTCACCAACTGAAATGTCTACCTACCTATGGTGCTGATAGATGGTCCAAAAGCCTTAGAAAAATTCTGATCCAGGAATGCAAATAGATAAATAAAAGTTCAGAAGGAGTCTTTGATGGCAGCAGGAGTCCCTCTTAATGATTCATGTGTGATGCAAATCCCAGCAGTTCATTTCATACTAGAAAGGACCTTTATTCTCTTAATTTTGCAATTATATGAGCACATCTCACATGTAAGAGCAGTACAGTTCAGGTTCAGAAAGCAAGTAAACCTCTGTATGCTTTACACTGCTGTTTTCTTTTCCTGTTCCTTCTTCTGATGAAGTGCCTGCATATGGAAATTCTTTTCCATGCCAGTATCATTCAACATTTTAGTTGATGAAACATGCTTACTTGGAGGGCAGAATGATTCCTTAAACAGTCAGTATGCTCCATGCTTGTTTCCTAGAAAATAGAGAGTTGGAGTGTTGTTTGTTTTCTACAGAAATGGATTCAAATGCTTTTCCAGATCTTTTATTTATTTATTTATTTAGTATTTCTTTATTTCTAATTTCTGCAAAAAAATTTCAACATTGCACTGTTAAATTTAGGGGAGGAAGAATGTCATATTTCCTCTTTACTTGCAGTCTTTGAATCTTCAAAAGCCTGTGTATGAGAGAAGGGGACAAGACAAACCAGAAACAAAGTGTTACCTAAAACTCACTTGCTGAGAAGGATTTTTATATTCTTTGTGCTACCAAAAATGTTACCAAATATCTTGGCTTCCTCTGACTCTATTGTAGTGTGCATATATATCAAAGATATTTTCGCTGTCATTAAGCAATTTATTTGTGATCTTCATAATGTGTTGGTTTCAAACAACTGTGGAGATACTAGTTTTAGGTAAGAATACCAAACATTAGAGCACTATTGACAAGTTTGAACTGCTAGCTGGTATTAATACAAAGGGCAAAAATAGGGTATTGTGTGTCCCAGGAAAAAAAAAGTAATAATTTCTTATATTTTAAGAAAAACCTGAGCTACAGTATATGTATAAAAGCTGTCAATTTTGAGAGTCAAAAATTTCCAACATCTTAGAAGGTTTTGTTGCTTGTTAAGTGAGTGTGGTTTTAAAATGTAACACAAGTAAATTGACTTTGTTTTGCAGTTTAAAGACTGCAGAAAATATTGTTGTGACTTTTAATCATTTAATCATGTTCATAAAGGTTATTTAGTGCTTCAGAAGAGTAGATTAAGTTGCAAGTTCAGAAAATTTCACTTGAAAATTGCTTTGGGGAAAAAACTGAAATCTTAAGTCAAAGGAGAATTGCCAGTTGTTAGTTTTAGTAGGTTAGTTTTTAGTAAGTTGTACTGTATCTTTTGTCCATAGACAAAATGTTGATTCTATCTGTGATTCTGTATCTTTTGTCCATAGACAAAATGTTATAAATAATATTTTTGCAATCTTGTTGGACTTGCTTTAAACTTTCAAATTTTCTCTCTGTCAACACTCAAAGAATTAACTTTAAGTATGCTAGGAATCTAATTTTCAATAATCTTCTACGTTTTGAGAAATTAGCTAATAAGTTTTACCAACTGCTGGTTACATTTATTCATGGACTTATATTTCTTTAATACTAAAATAGAAACTTCCTTCCTTCCAGTACTGTTCCATTGGGATCTGATCAGATTCTTCTACGAGGAGCTCAGCTGAGAAACACTCAGTGGGTCCATGGAATAGTTGTCTATACAGGACATGACACAAAACTTATGCAGGTTTGTCACTTGGATTTTCTCTAACTGATTTGTTCTCTTCCCTGATTTTGCTGTTACACAGCATCCTTTCAGAAAGCATGGCTAGATTCCACACTGTAGTTCAAATGTCAGCAACAGAGCATCTTTCTTACAAAGTGAAAATAAAAATAAAGCAATTCCTTGTTGTTATTATTAATGACTTTAGCCACAGCATAGTTTTTCCTCTGGTAAGCATATTTGTTGATTCTGTTTTGTAACTTGTATTTTGAAAACTTCTATTAGCAATTTGGATCATTATAGTTTGCCTGCTCATCTTTATTTTTGACTGCTCCTAAAACTGTCCTCTTGTGGAACTTTTAAGTACACAGGTAAGAATTCTTGTCAGAAAGCAAAGTGAAACTTTATTTGCAAAATGAGAAGGGAAGAGAACAATTCCCAGATGATTAAATTATTTTTCCTAGTGCTGTTTGAAATACCAACTTGAGATGCATTTGCTGAGGAGAAAAAGAATGCTTTCAGATTGGTCATGCATGTGTCTTAGTTTATTTATTGTTTATTCTTAGCTGTTGCTGTTAGGAGTGTTCTGTGTGATTGTTTAAACTGCTTGTGAAACAAATCTAAAACTATAATTCATTGATTTATAAGATTTTTTTTCCCTTCTTCTGAGTGAAACATTTGTGGCATTTATGGTGATGATGCATTTGGCAAAATAATTAAGAAAGGATGCCGTAATTTGAAAAGCAAGTACAGTGTAGATCTCTTCTGATATTTAATAGTCACTGTTGGTTCTTTGTCTTTTGCAGAATTCAACAAGTCCACCTCTTAAAATGTCTAATGTGGAACGAATTACAAATATTCAGATTTTGATTCTGTTCTGCATCCTTATTGCCATGTCTTTGGTCTGCTCTATTGGTTCAGCTATCTGGAATCGAAGGCATACTGGAAGAGACTGGTATCTTGATCTAAATTGTAAGATGTGAAGTAATTAATACTTCAGTGCTCAGCTGTATTTCATATTTGGAAAGGAGGATGATGACTATCCTTTACACTATATGGTTTTATCATTTGTTCTTTGTTGGATGTTGATTAAAGTCAATAGGCTACATATATCACAGTAGGTATAAACTTGGTCTTACTGTGCCACCTGAGCTCTTGTTAAATTCAGGAAAGGGAGCTTTGTTTGCCTCTAGATCCCTGCAGCTCAGCAAGGTCTGTATCAGCATTCCAGTGGTATTGACAGGCAGCTTCCATGACATCAGACTAAAGCCAGTTTCATCTATTACCAATGGATTACATTTAAAGCTGCAATTATTTTTATAAATTTTTAAGCTTCCTCATCCCAGGAAATGATTTTTTTTATATATATAAATATATATATTTTAAATATATATAAATATATAAAAATATAAATATACATAAAAAA
>JANHGL010002763.1:0-29136 GCA_024611195.1 Ceyx melanurus
TATATAAACATGTATACATATATAAACAGAGCTGTTCTTATCATACCTTTATTTGACAAATACTCTACATATTTTTAGAAAGAAGGTGTTTTACCTGTCTTCATAAATACTCATAAAAGCAGTGCACATAGGGAGACTATTTGTGACACAGCAACCTGAGGTTCTGATTTTCTGCTTTTCTGACTGCATTAGAGCAATATTATACGTTGGGGGGGATGGGAATGATTAGTTCACCTTTTTCTTGCTGTGGAAATGAGTCCTTGAAGAAGCAGAAATCATATACAGGCAATTCTTGTAACCCAGGAAGAGTTTTCACCAGCTTTTCCTGTGGTTGTTAATAGAACATGTAGTTATTCCAGAAGAGGTTATAATAGAAGTCTCATGTGAACAATTACTAAGTGACACTATTATTGACATAATATATTTCACCTTGACTGGCAACAGGAGATTGCTGATGCCAGAATGTGTTCAAATACACTTTATAGCACTATTAATCTATCCAACAGATAATTTTCTGGCCAAGAATACAGTGGAACTTTTGTCACTATGAGAGCTGTAAGTGAAGACGCTTGAGAGGAAGCTAAAGCCTCAATAGGGGAATCTTTAGGAAAGTATATCCATTTAATATTGCTGTTAGGGTCAATGACATTTAATGTATGTCGATGCTTTGCTTCAATTATACTTTTTTTTTCATTTCATTGGGAAACATACTCAGGTGCATGAATGCTTATATCGGAGGAATGAAAAAAATACAGTATTAGTATTTTGCTTACATTTAAATTGAAATCTGCTTTCTTAATTATGAGTTAATATTGTGTTGTAAAGCACAACATGTTAACCAGATAACTTGCACTGAGACATCCCTTCAGATGTTAACTAAGCTCATACCATCTTAGTTTGGTTCATCTATAACTATTTTATGCACTTTAATTTTTCTATGGAAAGCTCCAGCTTTTTCTTCAGACTTCTAAAGAGAATGCTTGAAACTTCTTTTAAACTGAGTAGTTGTTCTTCCCTCTACCACTGTATTGAGTGCACAGGAGCACATTTGCAAGCTTTGGGGATGTAGTGCTAGAAGTTCATAATGTAATCGTTTTTCAAATGTTTTGAGATTCAATATACAAGAATTTTCTCACACTTCTATGATCTTCATTATGTAAATTTCTCTTAGTTTCCTATAATTGTCTACCATGTTTTCTTGTAGTTACCAAAATTCCACTTGAAATGTATGTCTTGTCTTATATCAGTCAAATATATGTCTGTGGAGTTTGTATGGCAGGTGAAATAGTGCCATGAAAACAAATTGCATGTAAAGCATTTTAAGAAAATTACTTTTGGAAAAGAGGGATTTTTATTTGACTTTTTCACAGTTTAGTTTGCAACAAATTATTGGAAAATGCAAGTACTGCATTATTTTCTATAATAGTTTGAGCTTAAATTAACATGGCTTAACACTCTGACCTGCCTTTCTGTTCATATTGATACCTATACCTGAAAATGTGTTCAACTATTAAAAATACAATTCTCAAAATGTATGTTTCTGATGATAGCAGATTTAGGGTGGACAGAGGAAGGGAAAATAATTAATTGTATTCTGTATGTGTTAAGTCCAACTGTGTCAGCAGTGTAATTCTGATTCCACTAAAGGTAATGGCTGCCTTATCCATTGACTTCTTGAGGATTAAGAGTTAGACCACATCTGGTTTTCAAGATCTCATACTCTTACCTAATTACTTTTGTATGTTGGAGATCTATAGCAAAATTCTGCAATTATACTAATTCTGAGTCACTGAAGTATCCCATAACTTGGATCCATTTAATGTTGCAACTAAAATTCCATTTTGCTTGACACTAATTCTTATTTCTACAGCTCTAAAATGTAATTAATTCAAACAAACCCCTCATTTTAAATTATTAAAATCACATTAATGAAAACAAGTAATTTTTAAGCAAAACTTTTTGCTTCAGGGAAAATATCTTTCCTTTAAAGGAGGGTGAAGATACATCTTTAATAATTAGATAAATATGCTGCTTAGTTATTAATCTTTAAATTGCTGAAACCTAAGGTATTACTAAAGGATGTATCAGTATTCAATTCACTTATGTAAATATTTTGTACTATGGAAGTGCAGTTTGTGTTTATTTTGAGCTTGATTGTATTATGCTAAATTATAATGCAAAATATATGTGAAATTTAACTAGTGATTGCTATGTTCTTATTAAGTTCCATGGAGTTTAAATATTCAGAGATTCCTTTTTGGTATGACTTGTTGAATTGTCAAAAAAAAAAAAGTTTTTTTTGTGTTACATGTTACATGAACTAACTCATTATATGCCTTTAAAAGTAGTCTTTTTTTCCTCTCTTCACTTTCATCATAGTTTTGCATTGAAAAAAGTGGACAGCATCCACTTATCAGGGTCATTTGTTGAAAAATACATCTTTGTTTTAGATAGTAAGGAGCAGAGATTTTGCCCTGCTTACATGTTTGGAGGAATTACCAAACTACATTTAAATACTGAATGCAGCATGGATGTTCTTCTCTATCTAATGTGCTTTCCAAGTGTTTCTTCAGATTTTCTTTTTAATTAGGCCACTAACTTACTGCAGGATCATGCTTTCCATATAAGAGACATTTTAAAGCTCAGTTCAGTTGGAACAAGAAACCATTTGTGACAACATTAATTTTTGCCCGTTTCTTCACAGTTTGGAGATATACTTCTTCTATGAATTATTAAGTTTTGAGATCCTACATTAAACCCTCTGTATAGGAATCGTGCTTTAGTTCAGTATTGCACAGGAAGCATAGTTAAGTATGGAACCATAATGTGGCATTACAGTTGTTGGCAACTCAGCAAGGTCACGTGAAGATTTTTCTAGACCACTGGAGCATGTCATCTCCATGCACTTCTGATAGGATTTCACTATCAAAATCACCACAAATTGGCCAAACATGTCTGCAAAAACTGTCCTAGCTTTTGCATGTTAAGCATGTAGAAAGACTAATAATGTAATCATTATTGCTATTATCTATAAGTAGAGACTCATAACCATTACTGTCTTCTGCAAGATTTGTTGAATTAATTTGTGTCACAAACATTTTCTTAAAGAATATAGTTTTGATCCATGAACTTCTGTGCTTCAGAGAAGCCTAAGGTTTAATTACTGTAGCTGTTTCTGTACCGGGGGCAGAATCACTGTGTGATTCAACACTTATTTCTACTACTGGGCTATGTATCATGAGCACATACAGTGCAACTGCTTGGATTTGATACAAAGTTAGAAATAATTTTTCTTCTTTTCATCCTCGATCAGTATGTATCAGAAAGTAAAACAATATGAAGTAACACAACAAAAAGAGAAAATATTTTCAGTTGTTGTCTTTTATTTAATAGTAAGCTTGTGCTTTTAGATGCATGTCATCCTGACAACCCTTTTATTTTCTATCTCGCAGTGAGACAGATAATATCATAGCCTGCCATAAAGATAAGGGATTCAGGGGCAACAAATGACTAAAAAATGGGACTTAGGGTATTGATGCATTTAGAAATAGTATTTTCTTCCTATTACTGTGAAGGTGAAATGGATGTTTCATAAGGAAGGAGTATTCTAGACTTATTAGCTTCCTCTGCCCATACCTCTATGCCTAGTTTCTCCCTGACTGCTATAAGAGCCAGTGTTTTGATTAGTATAATTGCAATAAAATTTATAAATACAAGTATTAAAGTAACTTATATTATATTAATGTTATGGAAAAGGGATTTTATTTTAAGGAATCAACATTGCATTATAGATGTCCTTTTTTGTTATTATGATGTGTTTCAGGTATTAACATATTCCTGTTTACAGTTCCAAGTTCCTAATTATGCATGATTACAAAAAGGAGCATTTTGTGCAGGGCTTACGAAGCGGGACTGTTAAAGCTTTTATCATTTTGTCCAGTAGCTTGCAAACCCTAGCCAAGCTGAACTTTCACTTCTATTCCCAAGTGCTTAGGGTATTTGCATTATTTAAAATTCTTTGACTCTCTGGGAAGCATGGATTCTGTTGGCTAATGTGGGCCCTGATATCTGCACTTCTACATGTTAAGGTGTTTGGGTTTTTTTTGGTGCAGCACATCCATGCCAAACTCAGCTGGAGCACACAAGTTTATATGAACTTATTGCTGTTTATTTCAGTGGAGTATAGAATTAGGACTGAAGGTATCATTTTTTTCTATCTTGCAGCAACTTGCATTGCCAATGGTCTAAGATTTTCTTTTTGTTTAAAAAAAAAAGGCATTTTTTATATTTTTTCTTGTGCAGTTTCAAAGTGTAAATTTTGCAGGTTTCAGGGAGCAACAGAATTCATTTTGTGTTGCATGGCTTCTGCGGTCTCTCAAATCCCCTCGGGTCAAAATCCAATGGGAAAAGTGTGATTTTACTCAAATTAAATCACCAACTTGATAGAGGTGTTCACCTTCTGTCATGATATTCTTCTCCACGTTCAGTCTTAGCTGCTATGACAGTGAAGGTCACCAAGCAAATAGAAAGATGAAGACAAGACTTCCTTAGGTTTAATTCAAACTTCTACACAGAGTATACTCATTTGCCAATAGATACTTCTAATGTAAATTGATTTTACCCGTAATCAATTACTAAAATGAAAATCCTAAAAAAAAAACCCACAAAAGCAAACAAAAACAAAACATGCCAAAAAAGATGCACTGAAAGTTTTCCTCAAAATCAAAAAACATTGTATTAATCTGTTTTAATGGGTAAGATACAGATCCTTACTACAGAAACTTAGCTTTTTCTTTTTAGTTGAAATTGATTTTTTCATTAATAAATATTAAAAAAAACCCCAATTTACTATAACTTTTTTCTATGTAGTTTCTTTCTAAAATAAATACCTATGAGATGCTTTTCACTCACACAGTTGGTATTGTACTATTTCATTATACATTGTTTTACTCCACTGTTTGTATTAGGCTACAGGTTTGTTAGGATAAAGCCCTAAACATATATATATAGATGATACGTGTGCTAAAGCCAGTATTGCCTCAAACGGTGAAATGGTAGAATGTACCTAAAGTTTTAGTAAGTTTTCCAGTTGTATTATTGTAGATGTACAATCACTATATGAGCAAAAAGGATAGATCTCGACAGAGCCCTTTTGAAAGCAGTTCTTTCTATTCTGGCTTTGAGATTTTCTATTCACATTATTATACAGTATACAATGATTGTAACAGTGAAATCAGTTCTATACATCTCGGAGGTTGGCCTTGATTTGAGCAGGAGGTTGGACTGGATAGCCACCAGAGATCTCTTCTGTGATTCTGTCAATAATTTCTCCTCACATACTGCAAACAATAGACTAGGTTTCAACATGCAGTACTTTCAAGTATTTCTTCAAGCTCATTCTTATCAAAACAACAAAAGATAAAAATCAATGTTAATTGCAGATTTTTGTGCCATAATGGGAAACACATGCTGCTTTTCCCAATGTGCAAGAATAATCTGAGAAAAACTGAAATGCAGTGGCTGTTAAACTCTCTGTATGCAATCATCCAAGTTGCTTCCTTGCTGTTTGAGATGTAAATACATGTATATAAAATATATATGGAAACGTACATATACATGCGTGTCCCCTTTTTGTTCAAGTTAACAATTATTTTTAAAATTGCAGTTTATTTAGAAATAGTCACTAACTGAAGCACAACATTAGTACAGTGAGAATTTGGTGAACGGGAAATAATAAAAGGAAAACCCATGTGGGCAGAGGCATTGAACTTAGAGAAATAAAATTATTCCCAAAATTACAGCATTTAACTGTTTGGGTAGTTTTGTACTCAGTGTAGTGAGTTCCAATTCTGTTGATTTGCTGCCAGCAGTGTTTTTGCCATTTCAGCATCTGGAAGCCTGGCTGTTAAATAATCAGTTTTTATTACTAAATATGGAGAAGCAATTACTAAACCTTCCTTGGAGATTTTCCTGACATACCTTAGAAATCTCTTTGTTGATGAAAATTCCCTGTAGTGCTTTTAAAAAATGTTCAGCTTTAATCTTATCAAAAGAACATCTGGTTTGTTTTTGTGTTGTGTTAGTTGTTTAGGGTTTTTTTAGTCGTTGTTGTTGTTGGTTTTATTGTTAGTGTTTTTGTTTGGTTTTGTTTGTTTATGGTTTTGTCAGTTTTGTTTGTTGTTTCTGTTGTGTGTGGGTTGTTTTTTCTGTTGATTAATAAACTGTTTGAAGATTTCTAGATGCAATCTGATAATTCACTGGCTGGTATCAAAACACCTGCCATTCCTTCAGATTTTAAATTTCTTGCATAAACAGATTTTACTAATTAAAAAAAAAAAAAGGGTGGGGAGGGATTGTATTGTAGACATCTATCAAGGACAGACTGGCAAGTTTTTATTGTCACACAAATACGAATTTTAGCTTTTGTAAAACCTTATTCCAAAGCATGTTAATGATCTGTGCAATGTCCATTTTTTTCTTACCAAAAAAAAAAATATCAAAAAATCTGCATAGTCAAAGCAGGCACACAAAGGTGTGTGCTGCCTTTGACATTATTTTGTCTACCCAATTAAGTATTTCATTAGGTCTGTGAAGAATCTATGTTTTAATTATAGGCTTTTTAATAGCTGTTGCTTTAGCCTGTGGAAACCCTCTTTTGACTTCAGGATTCTCTCTTTGTCTGCTGTTTATAATAATTTCTTATATATATATATATCCAGGTTTGTTTAAGGTTTTAAAATGAATTAGTTAACACTTTGGACTTGCTTTATAATTTATGTGATGTAGTGCTGAGGTTCCTTAAGAATCCCATTTTTATCCCAAAGAAAAGTAATTTAGATAAAGTATAAAAAGACATAGAGTATATTGCATATGTGAAATTGTCAAAAAAGTTCCTTGTTTAATTGACATCTTTCAGCTTTTTATTGTGAAGCCAGTTTGTCCTTTATTTTTGTTACCTCACTGAGATAAAGCTATTGTGTGCTGTTATCTGAGGGTATATGAGAATAAGAATTAACTGAAGCTAGTGGTTGCTGAAGTGTAAGCAATACCACTGAATAAAAGTTGAAGAAACCCCCATGCTGAGAATTTATGTTATGGTTTTTGGAGGAGAGTAAGCAGCAAACTGTTTCTTGACCTTTCTGCAGAATAAATGGTATGAGAAGATCTCGTGGGAAAAGGTTTTTGTTATTCAGCACACTAAATCTAACCCATTAGTGCATATCCACTTGGGAATCAGGTACCCTCTTTGGTGTCCAAGGAAACACTTTTGTAAAAGTGTATTACAGGCAAGCCATGGAGAGATAACACAGCAAAGAGCCCAACTATCTTGCTAAATGCCTGAGTGACAGACAAGGCTGACATCATCTCCTGACACCTCCTGACTTGTCTTTTAACAGGGGAATTTTTAAGGTGAGGAATGTGGCATTCCCTGTAAATCAGAGAACTAGAAGGTCAGAAGTGTGTGATTGTGTATTTACTAGAAATCCAAAAGCTTTAGTATCATTCTGAGATATGAAACTTTTAAGAGTTTTATTATCTCTGAAGTAATCAAGATACCCTAGAAGTCAGTCTTGCAGAAATATCATTAAAGTTACCAGCTGAGGAATAAAGTTTGCCCACCTACATTGTATCATGATAGTTGATAGATTTTGTGGAAGAAAATCCCCAATGATATTTAATTTAGCTCTTAAAAGGAAATAAATGTCTCAGCTCAGGTGTGAGGTCAGTGTTTTGCAGTGCCTTTCTCTGCATCTATGAAGATACTTTTTTTTTTAAAAAAAAAAAAGAACAGGAAGAATTAATGCTGGTTTAGTTGAATATTAGACTTGTCTTTACATGTGATCAGTGGAGGAATTTTCTTCAGAATCAAGGTTTTGATTAGAAGGGTCTAGCTGGCACTGTCCATTGGGACAGTGTAAAACTCACATCTTGAATTGTAAAGTTCTAGCAAATACTATTGACAGATGGAGAACATGATGACTGGAGAATCATTCTACACTATTTACTGCCTTCTTTCCTAGTCACAAGGATAGAGCACTAGGATTAATCATTCTTAGCCTAAATCCTCTAATTACAGTCTTCTCTTTTAAAACTGTACTTAGATGGCAATCCCAATTGAATTTGCCATGAGTGGGAAAATTTCCTTTGGGAGCTCTTGCTAATTCAAGTGACTCAAAACAGCTCATTCAAAACACTTGTACTGTTTATTCAACCAGAAGAACATATGAAGGCCTGTTCCTTTGAGAGTTATATGAACTTTCCCTATTTTCCTAAAGTTTAGGAGGCTTGTTCCTGACCCAGATACCTTGTGTACAGAGCTAAGAGATGGAGAATTTCTCTCTGTCCATAAAGTTTGCTGGAAAATGGCTATGCATCCCATTCTTCCCTTCTCAACTGGGGATTTTCCATTCTAAGACACTGGAATCCCTGCAAGATATACCACAATCAGTGTCTTCCAACTTTGTAGAAAATAGACTGATTTAGTTTAGGAAAATAAATAATCAAAAAATGTAGTACATTTCTTATCAGGATTCTTGTTGGTAACCTAAATCTAGAATTAGAAGTTTAAGTGCAGGATGAAAAAAAAAAAATAAATCTTAGACATAGGTTTAATATGCTATGGTAACTGGAATGATGCTAGTGAGGAGAATTTGGAGGCACATGTTGTGATATTTTTCAGGTATTTAGTAATTACCAAAATATTTCTAGGCTTTTTTTAATTCCCCCTTTTGTAATATAATACAGTGATCTGCTCTTTTCCCAGTGTTCACTGTGTTTTAAACTGATTTGCTATGAAGTTCACAGTGAAAAGTTAGCAACTGTTTTCTCATATATAATTGATTTAAACTTCTAAGTGGGAGTGTAGGTTTGCTGCTTGTTTTATTGCCTTCTACTCCCATCTTCACCTCTTTTGTTTGCCTTCAGAAAGCCAAGGTAGCATTGAGGTGAGATAGAGCTGTTCATAGGATTTTACCACTGATTTCTGCGAAACTAAGATAAAGTGCATTTAAAAGCAGAGCAAAACTATTTTTCCACTCTCTGAGGTATCATTAAGAGTTGCAATGCAAAAGACAGAAGAGTCATGGTGAGTACTGTGTACTCGTAGTAACCATCTCCATAAAGCAGACAGAGGGCCTGGATGCAGAGGTGCTCTATTTGTGTTTTTATCCTTGGCCCTGGCTGTGGCACAATGGACAGGTACATAGAAATTAGCTGTTTTGATTGGGAGCTGTCTAAAGACATTTAATGCTTGGAGGTTTTTTTTGTGTTTTTTTTTTTCCTGAACTTACTGTTCCCCAAATTTCCACAGTGAAAGTGGAAGGACATGTATTTCAAAATGTCAGATGTGCAAATGTATTAATTGAAGAGTCTGTACTACTTACTTTATGCACTCTTAGGAAGTTAAGACATCTCTGACAATTTAAGTTTTTATAATATTTGAGTAATATTGACAGCATGTTATCTGTCATGCCATTAATCCATCCACTGCTACCACATGATCCTTTTGTACCAACCTTAATATAGAAGCTTTGATGCCACTGGTACATGTAATTTCTTTTTATTTGATTTGATTTTCAGGCCTTAGAGTATTAAATATCCCAAATTTCAAAATATGACTGACAATACCAAGTTTAAAATTTAAAGAAATGTTTTTGTAGTGAGCTCTTTTTGGATGCTAAATAAATCTAGCACCATCACTGGCTTTTCTTTCTGCATTTTGCTAATTTTGTCACTGTTTAAAAGGCAGTGCTTTAAAAATTTGGTAGTGAAAAATAATTTTATCATTAATTTTTATTAATAAACAAAAATGGCTTAGCCTTTGTTCTGTCTACAACACCCAAGTCTAGCTCTAGGTATTGACAAGGCTTTTAAAGTTGTATCTGGACTTAATTTACGAAAACCTATATTTTCCAATTTAACTGGTGAAGTTGTTTAACTTAACTTGATAAAAGCTACAATTTGTGACAAGATGATTTAATACAGGTCTTGCTAACAAGTTGCAGATATTACTAGTGTGTCAAAATAACATTGCTAGAGGCATTTTGGCATCAGGCTGGACTGATAACTACAATACAGTGAAACAGATTTTTTACAGCTCTTTTATTCTTCAGTGCTGCTGATTAAAGGCAGAAAGAGTTAGTGTTATTTTTTTCTCCCTCTTGATATTTGCATTTGCACGCACACAAATTATTGCTCGCAAATAGGAATGTAAACACTTTCAAACTACTAAAAATGGAAATGGATAAGCTTGTGTCATGAACAGCTGTGAAATGGAATTTTGAAGGTTTTTTTTCTTCTATGATTAGGCTGTTCTCTCTATTTTGTGATATACAGCTCATATATACTTGACATTAATTACAGGAATTTTTAGATATTTACCCTGTGTCTTTGACTACTTCCTTCACGAAAGAATTTGGAACTGAAACTTCTATCTTTACTTTTCATCAAGTATTCTCAGATAATGCTTTCTGGAAAATTGTTTATTTTATGTGTTTTATATTAGGTTTTCAAATTATAGCACCATTACAGATCAAAAGTGTGATTTTGAATTTTTCACATTAAAAATGTATAAATATCGATTTTCTTTAATTTTAAAAACTGTTTTACAAATCTTATGTACAGGAAAATATGAGGGAGAAATTTCTGTAAAACGAGATCAAAGTTTGCTGTCTGCCAGATTTTTAAGCTTGAATACCTGAACTTCTTGAGAGAAGAATATGTTCCTTATGTTCTCACCCCCACAATGGCACAGATAGGTAGTTTAATGAATGAGCTTGAGTAGACCGCTTCTGGTGATGCAGCCCTTGCTTCTGGGAGAAACAGTAGATAGTACAGTTACGGTGTTGTTCTACATATACTAGGCTGTTTGAAGTGTTGTTTTAGCACATCATAGCTGCTTCCTGAAACTGAGCACAGTTGCATTTAATATATAAATAATAAGTTATATGTATACTTTATGATTCAGATACCTAAGAACAGGTAATTATTCCTGTTCTAGACATACTAGTATAACCATGGGATCTATAGTATCCATGACAGGCACAATATGGGTGAATCATACTGTTCTAGAGCAACAACTGAAGAGCTAATAGGATACTTATGATTCTAAAGTGTCATTCAGAACTAATTCAGAAATCTGCATTAGACAGATCTGTAAAAAATAACTCTTCATTAGTCCCCCTCAGTGGAATGAAATGCAAAAATTGCCTAAAATCAATGCAGAACAATGGTAATCCACATATTAGAGAAGTCTATTTACAAATTAAGTTAGAGAGGGATTTTTTTGTGCATGTGTGTGGTTTGGGGTTTTTTGGTTTTGGTTTTGTTTTTTTTCCCCAGGAACATTGTAGCTACCAGACAGTAACTTTAATGTTAGCATGCCTCATTTTCACCTGAGCAAGGCTTTATGTTTTAAACTATAGAGACATTAGTAATAGCAGATGTCATAGGATTTAAAGATAACTCTTGATATGGTGAAAGGGCGTATTTCAGTTTCCATTCTCATCATTATTTATATACATGTGAAATACCCTATTTCAACATGACACTACACATTTATATTCTGAAAATTAGTGTATGTCTAAAGACAGAACCAAATGCAAAAGATATGTCAATTTTGTGGCCTAAAAATATAAAAAATGGACACTTCAGTTGTGCTTTTGACTTATCCATTCAAGCATTTTAACGTGCAGACTCCTTCTAATCCCCTGACAGCACCTGAAAGGGTGCTGGTAGAACAGCAAACGGATGGTGGGAAGATATGACATATGACACTAGGGCAAGATCTGAGCTCAGACAAATGAAATCTGTCAGCCAGCTCCTCAAAGGCTGACACAGTTCTTATCACTGCTTGGTTGGGCTGGCTTGATCCACAGACTTATTGTATTATTCAGCTGGTTTGATTTTACTTTTTATGACAACCTTACCCTGGAGACCATCCATCTTTTTGCAGTGCTGGGGAACAACTATAACTGAATGATATTTCAATAAAATGTATAATCCTATACTGTAAACAGAAGTGATAGTCATTTCTAACCACTGTGAAGAATTCGAATAGGTGCATTTGGACTCCTTTTTTTCTGGGAGGATTGGAATTACTCTGGAATTGTGAGATTTTTTTATAGCTTGGCTTAGTAAGTCATATATCAGAAAAGCTATGAAAATCCCTGAAAAAGACTGGAATAATTCAAAGTGTGCCCACGGAGTTAGTGATGTATGTGAACAAATAGAGCTGCAACAAATTTATTTTTTTTTTTTCCAAAAATGTAAATAGTAGTAGTTATTATTACCAGATTTCTGAGTAATGTACTGGAATGAAGAGCTAAGCAGTGAGAAGTTGGGCTCAAGTGAAATGTCTGAATCTAAAGGAAATCCAACTCACTTTGGATCCTGAAATTAATACTTTAAATAAAAGCTCCAACAAAAATGTAAGATAAAATAGTTATATTTTGTGCTTTGTGTGGCAAGATTAAGTTTGTATTGTACCTTCTCCTTTGCATCAAGAAAAGGTGAGGGTAAGTATTACTAAAATCCTTATCGAAAGCTACATTTACTTAATCTATTTGAACAAATAGTGAAATGACATACAATGACTTTAGCATATGTATTTTTACTTTGAAAGGAAATTTCTGGAAATATACTCCCCATAAAAGCTTCTAAAGAAGAAATTATTGCGAACATTGAAAAAATTCACTTTGGTTTCTGCAAGTTCTTGGTATTAATTACTTGTTTCATTTTGCCCTCTGAAATTTTATACTTGTTAGCAATCCATGAAAGTGGAAAGTATACTAAAGTCAGTTCTGAAGCCAGTGCACTTAAGTGAAGGAAATAGGCTGCACTGTACTTTTCTATCATCTAAAACAGATGACTTGGTTATGTGATTGAGAATTAAATGTTAAAAACACTTGGATATATAAAAACACATAGTAATTTACACTTACTGGGATCAAATGTGTTCTTGGTGAGATTTTTTTTTTTAGAGTTTTATTCTGAAATAGGGTGAGTCCAAATAATGCCTTTATTTTCCATTACTTGGAGCTCTAGCATGTTGTAGCAAAAGTAAATGTGCTGAGATGTATCATGGACTTAGTGAAGCTTGGCTCATGAAAAGCTAAAAATGTATTATCCTCTAAAACTTTTTTTTCTTTCCCAATTTCAAAAGTGGTCTATAGAAATGTTTTCCTTTCTTACTGGAAAAATCTGTTATTCTGGAGTGTCCTGAATTAATACATAATGAATTATTTGAGTCTGTAAACCCAGTGAGCCCCAGGTCACTGAGCACATAGCAGGACAGATCAGTTTAACTGAGACCAGACTTTGCTCCGCTTGACATGAAATGACTGATCTCAAGAAAGTACAGATACATATGTAGCTGCCATACAATAAATGTTTTGTGTTATGGAGTTCAGAAGAGATGCTAACACAATCCACTTCTAAATGGAAGAAGTAAACAATGTGAATGATTTATTTATATTACACCTTTTAAAAACAAGAAAAAATACAAAAAAGAGACCTCGCTCTCATCTGAAATTTCTGTTTAACTTAGAGCTTATAATAGAAAGGCTATGTCTGGGTAAGGATTAGAGTTGAAGTGTGAGAGAAATGGATGGTGTGAAGATTAAATCAGAATGATGCATCAGAATGAGCTGGTGTGCAGTATTGAGCTGTGGAAGTCAGTATTATTTACTGGTTGTGAAGTAGTTTACTGCTTAAGAAGCTTCTTTAGAATTGACAGTGTCAAGTCCTATTAAATTGATCCATTTCCCTTCTTTCTTCACCTCTACACCCAAAGGGTATCCCTAGCAAAGGATAATAGTGGAGTGCCTATCCCAAGAATACTTTGAAAAAAACCCAACTATGGCTTAAAAAAAAAGAAGAATGCTATGGAGGAAACAACAGAGCTAACTGGGAAAAACATATATTTTTGGAATAGAGTGGTGTTCATCTTTAGGAAATGCAGCATGAAGGAACTGTAATGTTGATAAAGATGCACAGTTTGTAAAAAAGCATAATAGAGCACAGTGCTCTAGGTTGGGAGAGCTTGTCCATAAGGGCTTCCTTAAGAATGACAGGGTGCTAGTATAACCTGTGTTTCTAGCAATTGTCAGAATGAGCTTTCAATTCTTTCAAGTTCAGAACCATTCTCCTCAGAGCATGATGTTCATCAGCTTAAAAACACAACTATAATTAGATGATGTAAGAGTAGCCTCCACCAGATAATATCTGTTGAGCAGTTTTAATTTTCACTTCTGCCACTGAATGACATAATATTTTTGCTTTGTTTACCTCTGGTTCAGACCAATAAAAATAATGATATTTTCCATTAATTCAGTTGCTCCATCCTTTTTAACTAAATAGCATAAATAACAGGAGCCAAATTTAGTGTTTATGTGATACTAAAAAAATAATTAAAACATAACTTTTAATATGGGATTCGGTGGAGTTTGTTTTACTATCATTGGTTAACAATAGTTTTGAAATATACCATACCAAATTCTTTAATGAAGCAGCTTAGTCTTCACTGTTTTTTTCTTTTTTAATAATATAGTTACATGTGTAAAGTACAAAGAGGCACTGTACAAAAGCTATAACTGAAATAGAAGTGTACATTATAGCTCAATAGTAATCCTAATAAGTAATTCTATTTGCTGATTCAGTACAAGGCAAGTCAAGAATACATAGTCTGTTTTGTACACATGTCAAATGGCTCTATAATAATTCAAATGGTGACAGTTGGCATTGTTCTCTGACTGGCAAACAAAACAATCATTTCAGTGTTTGATCCATATTTTTTTTGGTGACTGTGTAAAATAACATACTGCATCAAATAGTTACAAAAAATAACAGGGGAGAAGTATTTCTGTTCCATGTTAAAATGAACTAACAACTGCTGGCACATTCACATTTAATAACAGCTAATCAACAAATATTAAAAGAACTAGAATACCCCCTCTTGCCAGGATCTGATATTTTTCTCTGACCAAAGTTGAGAAGTCTATGTGTTTTCTAACTGTTGCTTGATCTTGGTTTTATAAACACACGCAGCCCACAAGCTGGGTATTTCTCTTAAGTTCTTTCTTCAAAGACCCCATTTCAAGCTGTTTTCCACTGGGCTGCTATGTTGCTTAGCTCATGCTGTAATTAGAGGAAAAGAGTTAGTAAAGTTACTAAACATTTTGTTTTATGGTTTTCTGATTTTGAAAGAGTAAATTGCTACTAAGAGATTTCTGGAGAAAGGAAGGTCATTGAATGTTACAAGGTGATACTTTAACAACACTCTCAGTAGGTTATGCTCTGATGCTAGTCAGGATCTGTAAAGTTAACTCACTGAGGCAAACAAACTAGACAGATCTCCTGATTATTTGATACTTACTTGTATTTGGATGGCAAAGCTCAGTTCTTAGTAACTATTACATGTGCATGTGTTTGTCTGAAATGAGATCTTCCTTACTGTCTTCCTACAAGACCTTTCTTAGTTTTATGCTGGAATTTTTTTCTGAATTCAGGCAGTCCTGACAGCTTTCAGAATTCATGAAAAGTAGTTTGAAGTTACATCACTTGATAAAACAGACAAAATCAACAGGACTAACAGTTCTCTAAAGACACTTGTAAAGTCAATCTTTTCTCTTAGTCTGCCTGACACTAACTTTTGAGCCAGTAGTAAAATGTAACCAGTTTTCTTCTGCCAGTAGTTTGAAAAATTTAATGTTGGTGGTTTTTTTATTTAATCTTCAAAGAGGTCCCTGAAAAAATGTGTCATTTCAGGTTGAAAATAAAAGTAAATGAAACCTCTTATGTTCTAAAAGCTATTAGGAAAAAATATTCAAACAGCTCTAATAATGCTTTCCTTCAGAACAAAGATTAATCCATAATGTTTCCTAAGAGGTACTAATAACTGCACTGACCTGGAACAGTGGTAAGCATGTCAGCAAAAATTAGGTATGTAGTATATGTTGTTAGAGAATATAATAAAGGGACCCATACCACCCCTTCTAGAGAAGAAAATATCTATAAAAATAAAAGGATTTGTATTGCTTATCTACCAAACTTCGTATTCACTCTTTTTTAATAAAATTCCACATATCATAAAAAACCTCTTTTGAGGAAAACCATTTCCATCTTATCTCAGGAGGCTGATTCATTCTTGCATGAGCGTTCCATACCTCTAAATAAGCAGAAGCTACTGTAGCCTGGATTGGCATCAAAGCAGTATGTGTGTAGAATATGATGAACTAATCTGATATCAGATTTTTGGAGTCCAGTTCTACACTGTTTTATTGGTATGTTATGATAGCTGAAATGTATCTGAAACAGTTAAATATTTTTTTTATATATTAAAGACTATGATGTGAAGGGATTTTCTTATATAAGCTGTAGGGAGAGCATGGAGCATGTCAGGATGATCTGATACAAGGACAGGACTATAGCCACAAGAGAGAATATTCCAGAAAAGAGAAAGGCAGGTACACGCAGTGATACAAGAGGTAACTAGGCCTCTATATTGATGGTAACCTGAAGTGTAGTAGTGAAATATAGATATGTGGACCATGGGAAGTGTAGTCCAATATACCATTTCCTAACCCCTTTCCCTGAGAAAACCATGAAAGGTATTGTGCATTCATACTTTAAGTACATTATCACTGATAAAGTGTAAGGGAGCATTGCAGATAAGCTGGTATTCCCAACTGAGGAAAAGCAGTGACTATTACTGGACATCAGAAAGATTATTTCCACACACAGAAGCTCCATCTCTTGCTATCATCTCTTGCCTTAAGAACAGGCAAGAAGTATTTTATTGGTCCTGCAGTGCTTTCTTTTTTAAAAGGTGGCAAAGTATCCTTACCTAAAGCATTGTTTCCACCTTTGATTGATGTGTAGGCAAGATCACTTTTGGATTTCAGTTTCTCTCACTGGTGAACGTTTCCTTTACCAGTGTGCAAGCGTGCAGTCTTTCAATTTTAATTTTCTCCTGCAGACCTTTATGTAATACAACACTGAGCAACTTTTCACAGTTAAAAAAGTCTTTGAAAATTCATAGAACTACACGCAGCACAGGGCATTATCACATTCAGTAACTGAGGGTCTAAGAAAGAGTAGTAATTCTACAATGTACCCCAACAAAAACACTATGTATTCTGTAAAGTTATACTCTTGCAGTTTACTGTTTCCAGTTCTGAAGGGTGATAAAAATTATTGTGGACATCACAGTTCCTGATGAAGTCAGACTGATAAATAACCAACAGACTTTCTCTTCTCCCCATCCTATCATACAATTCTTTCTGTCTTCTGAGACACCATCTAGTTCTGTTCTCTTTTTCTCTCTTCAGATTTTAAATTCCTGAGGCAGGGATCTTCCCTTTCTCTACTGCCCAGCTCTTTGCTTCCCAAAACAGAACACTGTCAGAACATAAAAAAAAAAAAAAAAAAAAAAAAAGTAAGAACCAAAAATGTAGTAGCAAATATTCCCTCTTCAAATAGAGTCATTAGCATAGCACAGTTATCCTTCAGCTACTGGCAGCTGCAAATGGAACAGGGAGATGTTAGTGTTCACTTCTACTGATCTCGTTATACAAACCACTAAGAGGAGCAAGGGAATACATTTGGAGAGCTTTCATGTGGTTAAAGTGAGAGGGGAAATTCATACTTTGATATCCCATTGTTCAGTGTATCTGCCTCACTTTGTGCTTACCCCTCAACAGGCAAGTTTGTAAAAATGTTAGAGGATTGTTGAAAGGGATTGGAAAAGATGGAAAACAGGATCTAATTAAAGGGACAAAAATATACTTGGAAAGTGTTTCTCAGTGGTTTTAAGTTCAAAACAAGACCATCTATCCAAATCTCATTAAAAATCAGATTCCATTTTCATGCAGAGAGCTTGATACCAGGTTTCAACCTATCCAGACAAATGCTTATTACTTTGATTTCTGTGTTACTTAAGTACCTAATGACTACTGATGAGCATCCCCAATTGTTAAAATGGTAATGAAAGCTCAGATAGCAGGAAATTTGCCAGTAATTCCCTGGAATGCAAGGAGTGCTGGAATGCTCAGCACTTATTTTTTAAGTGTTCTTAAAACTTTTTTCTTTTTTTTTTTTTTTCTGTTTTGTTATAATTTTCATTTGAACACTGTAGTCTCTGTGCCTTGCTGACTTAAGACTTGGTAGGACCAGAATATTACATAAGAATTGTAGAAAGTGTAGGCTAGAAACCAAAGTTGATACTAGCAATTTATTTATGTTTAAAATAGATGTGGCAGATAAAGCCATAGTAAGATTTGAGGGGAAAAAAGTACTCAATCCTTAACAGACTCTGAATGGAGTCAAGTTGAATAGGTGCCAAAAATCCACAGTGGCTGTATATAACATAGTATATAAAGATAAATGTAGCCCTCTACATATCAGGCTGATGGAGAAATTTTTTTTCTTTCTTCTTTTTTTTTCCTTTCTTTTTTTCTTTTTCTTTTTCTTTTTTCTTTTCCTTTACGACCTGTGGTTTCTTAAGAAAGTCCCTCCACAGTTGAGTCTAGCTCTCCAGAAAATTCATCTGCATAGTCCTTACTTTTACAGTGTTTCCAACTATGTTGTGTTGGGTGAGACACTTAAAACAGACAGTAGAAAGAGATGCATTCATGGCCACTTTGATGGGAACTCCAAGCTACCATCATAAATAGCTATAAGGTTCCCTTAAGAATTTAATTAGTCATTTCATTATAATTAGTCACTTGGAAAGAGACAGTGCACTGGGTAGCTTTTAATCTAATTAGGCTATTAGGTAGTAGTGAAAGATGAACATCTCCAAATAGAAGGTGAACATTTTGCTTCAGTCAATAGGGATACTAGAGGAAATGCACATAGTTTCATAGTGCTCCTAAAAAAAACATTAGAACAGATTAATATGTTTTAAAAACTCCAAAACAGAATGAACAAACAAAACCCCTATGGTTAAGCTATGCTTTGTGGAATTTAATCATATATTCAAAAACTGAAAGAAAAACTTTATAGAGGGAAGAACTGAGCCTGTAAAGATGAGAATATATATGAAAGGAAAATGTTTATCTTGAATATATAAAAAAACTATGCACCACCTGAGACAATGTCCTCTAAATAAAGTTTTGAGCTATGATAAAAATAAGTACACCTGCTTGAAAATTTTGTAATGGATAGAATAATGAGGCTATATTTTAATTATACTGAATTATTTTGATAGATGTAAAGATGCATTTGTTTCAAAGAACAAAAGCATTTAAGCAGGACTTTATATTATTGTCATGAATTAGTGATAGTAACACTGGGACTTCAGTCTGCGTTACTACAGTGATTAATTAAAGGCCTTGTTCAGGATGACTGAACATCATTATTGTTTTTAAATAGGAAAGGCAGATAACCATTACTGATTACTCTGCAATTCCCAGTCTCACTTTTTAAAGACTGAAGAATACTAAAGTAGGTTGTGTAGTTTTCAAAAAGCTATAAATGGAGCCAAGAATAACATGATTAATATGCAACACTTACAAAGGTATGGTGAGAGGTGGATTAGTTTAAAAATTAAAGTTACAGTTAACTGTAAATAATAATTTCATTTTTTTTAATTAGGTGAATGTAGGCTATAACTTCCATTTAAACATCTTTTTGTGACTGCACAAAAATTTTTAGAATGCATTTCCAGATGTTGTAGCATTATATGCAAGTATAAACAGAACCTAACTACCTTAAGAAAACATACAAAAAGATCTGTAACCTCGTGTAATTTAAGTACATCAGTAAGAATTCTGAACTACAAATCTGTCTGTTAATATATGTAGTACTTCTAGCAGTCAATTAAAATAAGAATTACAGAAAAATGCTGATGTTGACTTGGCTGAAATCAGGAATTAGAGTCATAAGAAGTTTACATTAAGGCTTCGGTGAACATAATTATTTCAAGGATTGATTTCTAGTGAAATAGGCAAGCAGAGCTAGATTTCTTTATATTCTTGCAGAGAATGCTTTATTTGCACGTCTCAGTGTTTTGCTTTGGTTTGCAGGTAAGAAAACAGAGTAGATTTCTTAGTTCAAATTGTGCGATGCTTAGAGTACAGAAAAGACTGTATGTGCTGGAAACCAAACTTTTAATCCCATGATGCCCAGAATGGAACTATAAACTAGGAAGTATTGTATAAGCACCCTTTCAATTGCTGTGATTAGAAATTAATGTTATGGCATAGGATTCAAATCAGTCAGGATGTGGATGACAGATTTAACCATCAGAGAAATTAGAAAGCTAGGAAAATTTATATTCATACAAGGCTGCAGAGTCTTACTCAGAATCTGTAGTCTCAACTGCTTTGTTAAAGAAAGTGTTTATCCCCTTCTTTCAGTCAAGAAACATGGAGAAGAGAATAGCCAGAACTTAATCAGAGCATCAGACACCTTAAATATGATTAGTTAGGAAGAATAATTATTATCTTTTATTCTTCTCTGATAGTTCATTAATAGCAGGCCTTAGAACAACAATCTTCTTATTCAGGCTCATCCTTAAGTGCTCTGATTCAGTAATATTTATCCACCTGAGTCTTTCATCATGTTCTTCACTTACAAAGTAATGATTTCTTTCTGGCACAGAAATGTTAAATAGGAGAGAAAGAGGTGGTTTGTTTGTGTTTTACAGATTTTTTTTGTATTGTAAAAAAGTTATGGAAGGAATGTATATCCTTGTAACAAGAGAAAGAGTGTATCTATCCTTTTCACTATGTCCTCTACAAACAGCATTCCAGAGTTATGTCTACTTATTATAGCATTAACTTAAAGACACATGTAAGTAATAAAAATGCTTTCTGAATGAATCCATGCAAAGCATACATGCTCTGCAAAGATGAAATATCTATTATGAGGAATGTGTACAGCAATAACAAAAAATCTTAATATTTTAAATAAAAAGGTATTTTAAGGCTACTTTTCAGGCACATGTTAGAAAGAATAGCAAATATTTTTGTGGTTCTTACTGGGCCATCATATTCTGTTATCTGTCCTTTAGAAAACAGTGAAGTTGAAGTGAGCTGAAGTACTTGCATAACAGTCTGTGTGAAATGTAACTCAAAAAATAACTTTGATATTTAAATGCTTTAAAGTACTGTATTTTTCTGACTTGTAACATAATTTAGAAGGTCCCCATTTAGAATCCACATCTGCTCTCTCAAGACTAATTTGCAAAGAACAGGTTCTTAATTCTTTATTATCTATATGTCTATAAGTCTTTATGAAAATTTATGTTGTATTTTTGGCTGTTTGTTACAAAACATTGGCAGTTATATGTAAGTAGGTTATTCAGCATCCAGTCAAGTCACTGATAGCCATGCTGCTTATTTTTCCAGGCACAGAATCATGTTTAGTTTTTGTGGACTTTGCTTTCCTAGTGTTTTGTATTAGATTACATTCTTTGTTATGATGCAGTGTTTCTTTCCAAGGTGAATCTTCATTGCCACCATAGTATAAATTTATAAAATAGAAAGAAATTATACATACTCTGCCCTATCCCCTGTTATGTTGGTTTTGCGCACACAAATATATTGCTTTCAAACAATGAAGGTATTGCAGACTTGAGCCTAAAGGAGTATGTCCAAGCTTTATGTATGCAAAGCTGTTGTAAATGCCATACTTACATTGCCAAGTATGTTAGCTCTGTATCACTGTAATAAGTAGAACTGTCTTACTAGTTACTTCTATTTTATGAACATTAAAGTATGCTGTTCTGCGACACACATATAATTGTGTTAAATAAAATAACTAGCAATGAGAATTCTGTGCCTTGGAAAAAATAATGAGAATAGGAAAGTTATTGTTTCCATGTCCTGATGTCTTCTAGCTGTCTCTCTTTTTTATTTGTTGTTGTTGGGTTGGTTTTTGGGTTGTTTTTTGTTTGTTTGTTTATTTAAGTCAGTATTATGTGTTTATGAATTAGACCATCTTTGATAATGAAAAATGGGATGGACAGCACACAAGCATCTTGATCCGAACAAGTCTGTTGACTTACTTGAGTAGGGATTGGAAGATTCCCTGTATTACCAGTTTTCAACACAAAGTGAAAATACTATGCCTTAAATAGCAGACTATCATTTATCTCCAGCAGCATTAAAAAGACATTTCCTATTAGACTTCAGGATGCTTCCTGATGTGTAAAAAGAAGGATTTTTTTTTTTTAGCTTGTACTCAGATCTTTTGAATTTTATTATTGGAACATTAGAAAATGCAACTTTTTTTTTTTTTGTGGATTTTTTCTGACATGGAATAAGCTTATATTCTATCGTCACATTGGTCAATTATATAAAGAAATAAAAAATCAAATAAAATAGATCAAATAGCTGAAAAATGTCATTTCAAAGCCATTTAGCTCAGTGACACCAGCTGACTGTAAATTTATAGATAACCTTTTAATATAAAATTTATATAACATGTATTATATATATCTATATATATAACTCCAGTGATAGTCCTCACTCTTGTTCTGCTCCTAAATAAACATATGTCTGAACCCAGTGGAAAGACAAATAGTTAGTGTCTCTATATCAAAATTACTAGATCTTTCCAGAAACAGGGCAGTGGTTAGTGTTTCATTATTGTCAATTTCACAGTGAAATGATGTATTAAAAAAACCACATATATTTCAGTATTTCTTCACTCTTTCTCCAAAAAAGCATTTTCCTTTTTTTGAAGCATTTTCCTCATTTGAGGGTGTGTCGCATTTCATGCTGCCCCAAGGTTTTACATCTTTTTCTTACATCTTCAAGTTCTGCTAAAAGTCAAACAAGCCAGTCTCTATAATTTTGAGGCTTTGTGTACAGAACTGAAACATCCATTATTTTATCATCTCTAGTAATTTTCACCCTGGAAATCTATGTTAGAGCTGTAGAAAAATAAGTTTGGTAGATTTTATTTCCACAATAATATACTGTGAGCAACTTATTCAATATTTACATTACTGTAAATTAGAGAAGAAACAGAATAAAAATATTTCAGTTCAATGGCCTGAAATGACTTCAGTTCTGTATTGAGAATGTCAAAATGAGGTGTTTTGACCGACTTCAGATTGTGCAGTTACTTTTTCTCATTGTCAGAAAGGTTTATGTGATACCACTACCATCTTGAGGCAGCTCACAGCATAACAGCTTGCCAATCACCTTTTTGTGCTCTTAAATAACACATGATACTCACCAGCTTGTATTTACAATGTGTCTTTGAAATCAGTGGGTAGAGTAACTTCAAACTTTTGTCCTCCACCCCTCAAATTCAACACGTAGTACGATGCATGTTTTAGGACTTTTAATACTTTGCCTATGTATACTTTGATGGAATATGGTAATTTTTCATTATTTTTTTTAAGTTTACATTAAATGTAAACAAGGTTGCACTTAAAATGTATTCTATCTTATAAAGTTAAGTCAGTATTTTAATAAACAGTTATGGGTACAATGGGTGTTAGAGTTGTGTAAGAGCACACTGAGATTTCCAGATTTAGGGAAGCTTTTCAACAGTTGGATCTTGAAATTTTATTTTACATTTCAGAAAGGGAAAACTCATTTGAGGCTTTTAGGGGTTCAGTGATTTTGAAATTAATACAGTATACAGAACTATCACAAAACTTCTTATCCATGTGAAAATTCAGGCAAGATAATCCAAGCTGGAGTTGTATTATCTGTAGGGTCTCACTTCTCAAGTTACTGAAATGTGAATTATGTCAGAGAGAAACTGTAGCATCAATATGGAAGTACCTTTATAAAAATGCTTACCACCCTTTCAAACTATCTACTGAAAAGCAGGTTCTTTCCTGAAATCTTAATTAATTTTTCCTGCGCATCTGAGAATGCTTATGTTCTGAAGCAATGCCATGCGGGCAGATGGGGAGTGCTTCTTAAAAAGTTTTAAGGTGCCAGCTCTCTGTGCCGAAGCTTACTGAGGGCAGGTTTTGCTTCTATTTGCTTATTAAGCTTTATATTTTAGTTTCGTTGAGGGAGAGATCTTGTTTTCTACACAATCATTTCAGTTCTATTGGGATTTGGAAGCCTGTTAATCTACTCTTTCTTGCTAGCACTACTTCCTCGCTAGGAATTTGATGCAAATAGATAGATCTCATCAGGCTGTTGTGGATATATTGTTTGTGGTCAGTTCAGTCCTCAGTGTAGACCTGTGCCTGTATAATCTTACAAATTACCTATGACAATTGTCAAGGAAGCTGTCAGCTACTACCAAGGTCTTTTTCCTAAATGATGCAGATAGATAGTGAAAACAAGGAATATGTAGTTTAGTTTGATCTAGGCTGGACTTCCAAGGACATTCATCCTTATACACTCACTGTAATTCAGAATATTTCAAACCCAGAATGAATCTGGCTAACCTATGCGAGTTATGTCTAGAATACCAGCTTTTGATATGAATGTGCATGAACAGCTTGAATATATTGTAATACTTACGTTTCTGATATGTACTCGTAAGAGTATCTTGTATTAATTTCTGAATAAAGGAAGACATGTCTGATGAAGTTTAGGTTCTAGGCTGCCCTCATATATGTTCAGGCAGCAATATACATAGGCTGTGGCATTTACTATGCTACTGGAATAGAGGAAAAGGCAAAGGCAGCTGTCAGATGGGGTAAGTGACAGTAGAGCAGTTTTTTAAGGATCAGCCAACGCTGACAGCAGCTAATGGGTAGATGATGATGTTTTGCCAAAAATGTGGATATGTTGTGCTTTTGTGATAGCAAATTATCCTGCCATTAGTCGAAATTTTCTCATCCAATTTATAGGACTGGAAACTTCAAGCTTTTTAGAAATTTATCTTAAACCAGAAATCACTGAAGGTAATAGAAGAATTTATCACAGTTTGTGACTGTATAGGAAAGTGATCAATGAGTTGTAGACTTACTCTGCATATACAGAAAAAAAATGAAGTGCACAGCACTTCACAGGTGAACAGCACTACCTGTTTTTGAAAAAGGCCCCTTTATTCTCCATGTTTGAATTTGTGTATATATATATCTATATGTATCTAGTCTAAGCAGTACTCTTCCTTAAACTTAACTGATAAAGGCAAAAGGAAGTGGATTGGAGACTTTGTATAGGGAAGGCAATGCTGGGAGAGTTCCATGCTTTATACACAGTAAGGTTCAGAAAATACTATTGTGTATATAGCAACCATAGGAAGTCTGATAAGTCCTTTGAGAGGTAATTTTGCATATTAAATGATGAATAAGAGAAAACACAGTGGTCATTAAGATTTGACACAATTGACAGAAATGGTTGAATATTTACATCTTGTTAATGTTAAATGTTTCAGATCATTTTACCTAAGTCACTCTAAGGTGAATTGCACTGGTTGAAATTAAGATCCTCAGAGTAAAAATGAGAGAAGATTCAGACCCAAATATATGGGTGTATAATAATTGTTGGGACTCCTGGGCTTAGCCTTGGCTTCGTGTTCTGAATCATTAGCACTCCTGTTCAGAGATCATTAGCACTCCTCTAAAGAGTTGCAGAATTTAGTATAATTATACAATCTGCTTAAGTGGTAAGTAGCACCATAATTTGTTTTAGGACACTGATGATAGTCTATTGATTTTAGATTGTCATAGTTAAAGTAAAGCAGAGATGCCTTGAAGCCAATACAAATTTTTGCTTTTCTAATTTAATTGCATTTCCCTTCTTCAATGGAGAGGAGAGGTAATTGTCAAATTTGCAGGTTTATTTTAATACAGTTGTTTTTAATCTCGCATAGTCCAAATTCAGTTCTTAAGTCACACTGCAGTAGTGCAATTAAATGGAGAAGAGTGCAGGGAAAAATTTTCTGAAAAAGATGTTCCCAATCATGGATATGAATACAGCAGTACTGTACAGTTCTAGGGCTGTACTGTGATCTGAACCTGTATAAATAGTAGAAACAGTAAGAAAAGCCTGTCCTTTGCTTTAGGTCAGTAGAAGTGAGCACCCAGCACTACACTGTGCTTCAAAGTCTTGTGAGACATATGTGGAAGATGGTCGGAATAGCTACACAGCAAAGTCTGACATAACTTTTTGAAAAGAACTTTTCATATTGCCCTGGATCAGTAAGACGGGAGAGGACAAATTACAAGTCTAAGTGATATTCTGGTTTAAACAGGTCTATAAATATGGTCCTTAACCATAGAAAAGGACTGTCTTTAGTATAATAAAAAGCCTTAATTTCAGCATTAAACTTTCCCAGATTGAAACTTGTGCGAAGAATTAAGGTATGGAGTGATACAAACTGGGAACTTTTCTTTGCCACTGTACATTTAAAATTATCAAAAATACCTTAATTCTGAAGAATCTTTTCTCATTGTTTCTTCCCCATGGGAACAAGCAGTAACCTGATTCATGGCCTCCCTAACTGCATTCAGTGTTTCACAATTGTGTCTGGGATGCCTAGACTTAAGCGTTGGCTTAATGTTCTGAATAGGCAGAGATCATTAGCACTCCTATAAAGGGTCAGTTGTAGAATTCAGTATAATTATAAAATCTGCTTTCATCATAAATGCTGTTTTGAAGGATAATAGTTGGAGTTTAAATTAGAAGTTTGTTGATTAATATCTGCCTTTATGGTAGGTTTGACTTACAGATGATATCAAGTCTGGTGTAAAGCTCTTTGAAGTCACTGGAGTTGTCTGCTGATGTCAAGAGTCTTTAGTCCAAGCCTTTAGCATCAATCTCACTTGCACTCATTTGTATAAAGACAGAAATCTATGTTAATGGATAAGCAGAACAACAGATTGTGTGAGAAATGCATGATTTTTATATTATTATATTTTTTCATGACTTTATATGTCTTTGCATCAGTCTAGATGTTCCTTAACACTTCTAATCTAGTCAGCAGGAATCGCAATAATTTCTACAAAGAGAAAAGGCAGTCATGTTATAGTCATTTTAGTTACATGTGTATTGCAGTACCTGAACATCAAGGTATCTTAGTTAAGAGCAATTTTAAAAAGTTCTAACAAATATACAACCAAATATCCTATGGAAACATTAAAACTCTGATTATGCTAGCAATTTAATGTTTGTTTAATCAAGATACTTTAGTTAAACATGAGAAATTACACAGAAATCCAATGCATCAACAGATATGATAGCTACGTAAGTATTCAAATCCTACCATAAGAGGTGTGTATATGGAAAAAAGGTAGAGTTGAGTAGTTTTTAAAGTCAGTAAAATTGACTGTCAGTAAAACATTTAATGCAAATGATACATACAATGTTCCCAAATGTGAAATGAAATTATTTTAAGTATATACATTTTTAATCATGGGAAGAAACTGTCTAGACTAAAATTAATTGTGATGACTATTATGATGATACAGAGAACAGAACTGATAATGCTTGTTATAATGCTACCTAAATATGCACAGAATTATTTCATGTTATATATGTGACTGCCTTTGAAGAAGTGCTGAAATTCAGAGCTGCAGTGTCATATGCCAGAATAATGATGATTTTTCATTCTTTCAAAATGAATACTTGTATTGAAATTTCAACTTTAATTCATTATGTGAAATTTTCAGTTTCAGAAATAAACATTCTGTTTTCTTTTCAGATTGTATAAGGTGGCTGTATGATAATTATTGTTCTTGCTCTGCTTCTTCTAATAATATGCAGTGCTATGCTACTGCACTTCAGCAAAGTAAATGTATGTTAATACTTACCAAATTATTTAAGGAAAATAATTTTGTTTGGTTTCTCAGGATTGTGTCAATCACATTACTTTTCCAGGCTGCCTTTCTAATATGAAGTATATATTCATTATCCACCAATATTCTACCAGTTCTTGCATTTCTTCTTGAGGAAAGTATTTATCAAGAGAGGTTGAAAATGTAAAATTCATCTAAAATCCATATGTGATTCTAGCCTTCCTATCAGCTTGGGAAGAAAGCATTAAAGCAGATTTGGAAAATTCTCTGGCTTCTCAAAAAAATTAAGGTACCAGCAATGTTAGCCAGCCTCCTACAAAATGAAGGTGAAAAGGAGAAATCTAAGGTATTTTCTTAATTTTATATTCTAAGGGATAAATATTTTATACCTAATACCTGGAACAGGTACTGTCCCCTATTCCAACACCTAAATCCCCAATATCTTTCTCAGCTGTCATCATATTATTTCTGCTGCTAGAGAATCATGCTGGCTAGAATTTGGTTTTATACACTTGAAGTGCCTTAAGTGCTTTACAAGAGACGAGTCATACGATATAAGTTCAGTCAGCTGAACAAGGAGCAGCAAAGAGAAGCAGCTACCTGACCCTAGTCACTGTGCCATGTTTCCTCACTGAAGGTACTGAGGGTAACCTGGGCAGTAACAAGGGGGTGAATAGAGATGTCTGGAGTGAGGTGAGCTGGGAAAAGAGGAGAATAGCTGTTTTAAATGTTTGTTGCTTTTGTTTCCAAATACCATATTAGTAATGATTTATTCTATTTGTCAATAAACTAAGTTAAATTCCCCAAGCTGAGTTCGAGTTGCTTGCAATGCTCTTGGTAAGTTATTTTTTTTTTTCTATATTTTGACCCATGAGTTTTCTACTCTTGTTCTTCCTATTTTCTCCCTCATCCCACTGTGAGGATGGAAAGCAGTGACCAAGTACCTAAAATATCTTGCTGTCTGAAGTTCTCTCTCCATTCCTTCTTTACTGATACCAAATCTATCCTTTTCAGTATTTTAACTCTTTTAAATCTAAATTAGATATATTATCCTAATAGAATATTTATTTTTTTAAAAATTATGGATCAAGACTTTCTTTGGTTCTTAAAAGCTACCTAGTGTAGAGGAGAAGTTGAGGCCTCTGCCATCTATTTTTTATACTGTCAGCCTGATGAGAAGCTGCATAGGAAATCATGATTCCCATATATGAGCACATAGGCCTAAAGGTGGTCTTGTCAGTGGTTCATTTATTCTGAAAAAAAATGTTTATTCTAGCCAAAATAATAGGGGAAATTATTATTTAGCTCTAGCCCAGATAAGTCTCCAGTGTGTTTCAGGTGTGCATACAGTATCACTATGTAAAATTGTTAAATAAGAAGTAGAACAGGCTTCCCAGGGGGGTTGTGGAGTCTCCATCTCTGGAGACACTTAAGACCCTCCTGGATCTGTTCCTGGGTGACTTGGTCTA
>JANHGL010002764.1:0-15480 GCA_024611195.1 Ceyx melanurus
AAAAATAAATCAATAATAAAAATAAAATTAATAATAATAATAATAATGATAATGATAATTATAAGGATGTTGTTGCACGGGCACATCTGCACCAGGTCAAATCTGCACAGCCACTGCTGGTGTCTCCTCCTCTATCTGCTTGGTCAGTGTGGCCATCATCGGGGTGAGATTTCCTTTCCTTTCAGGACTGTTTCACTGGGAGCCAGATGGAACCACAGTTAATTTGCTTCCTGAAACGATTCCAGATGGTTTTATTGTGTTTTTAAACGCTCCAAGTGTACTTTGCATGTTGGCCAGAGACTCCGGAGATAGCGAGTGGTAAACGGGTTTCCCAGAAGTTACCAGGCAATGAAACAAAGTCCTGTTTGGAGCTCAGGAGCTGGAAAAACAACCACCCCAAAACCCGTAGCAGGAACCTGAGGCTCCCCGGGATTTTTTTTTTTGGCAGCATTTTGTAGCCAGGATAGCCCAGGGGCTCAGCACCAGGCAGATGGTGCTGAGCAACCGACAGCAGTGGCCACAGCTTCTCCTCCTACCTCTGCAACTTCTCCCAGCACCAACCAGCCCTCCAGAGCTTCTCCTGGAAAGAAAAACCCTTCCGTGTGAAAACATGAAATATGTGTAACAAAGAGGGATTTCCTCTGAGCTGCAGCAAAGCCTGATCTCCCCACCAGGTATCAAGTGATCCATCCTGCGAGGGGGAGGACTCCAGAGGGTTGTTTTTGAGCATTTTTGGCAGGATTTGGGTTCCTTGCTCGGTGTGTTCCCTTGCCATGGAGCCCAAGAGCAGGGGTCGCACAGCTTCGCTCGGCAAACTACAGTCACAGAACCTGCTGGGGTTCCCACTGCCTTGGGAAACACACATCCTTGCGCTTGGAAGAGCTGAAGGAACCAGAGCAGGGGTCTGCAGAGCCCAGCTCCTGCTGCCAGAGACAGCAGGAGCTCCCTGGTGCTGCCATGTTCAATGAACAGCGTGCTCCTGTGGCACAGGCTAACCAAGAAAACCTTCTTTCTACCTCTTCAGAAAGCTGAGATGTCTCCTGTGAGGTGTGGAAGCCCGGGGATGGCACTGGGAGAGCACAGAGGGACAGATCCCCCCATTCCCCTGACTCCCCATCCTCTCGTTCCTTGCTGGGCAGAGCTGCACAGAGCTGCTTCCCAGAAATGGGAAAAATGCCTTCTAAGAAGCTGAGAGAAACTCCCTGACTTGGCTGATCTCCAAGTGAAATCAACTCCTGGAAGGTGAGGAGGTGTCCTGATAAATATCACAAACCTCTCTCTAACGGATCAAGGACATTTTTATTTTTTTTTTCCCCAGTGAACAGAAGTGATTTTTCTTTCATCTCTCTGAGCATCTCAGCCTGAACTCGAGGCAGCTGTGAAAAGAAAAAGCAAGAAAAAGCAAGCCCAAACCCCGTGGCAATGAACAAAATCCCTCACGTGGAGGCTTCTCCCAGAGAAAAATCAGTTTAAGGCTGAGCTGCATCCGAATGCAAGAGGTTTGTAAGGAATTTTCTGCTAATTCAGAAAGAAATCACATATCCCCATGTGCTGGCTCAGGAAAGTTAGTGCTTCATGGTTTTCCTCCTTCCTTCTAAGCTCCTGACAAGCAGATTGAGGGAAAACAAAACAAAAAAAGGACATTTGTACAGCAAAGAAAAAAAAAAAGGAGCCTTTGAAGACCTAATTAACAGACTGTCCCAAGTCACTTCAGTCGAGCTGCACAAAAGTCTGACAGAGATCCATGGGACCACAACAACCTGCCCCAGACAAAACCAGTGCCTCCCCAAACCCAAATTCAGGGGGCTGGGAAGGGGAGGAGGCTGCAGCTGAGGGCCTGTTTCCCTGCTCACCAATAAATTTAGTTTACAGCAGCTTTTGTGGGTCCCTTTTAAGGTTGTTTGTTGATTAAAGCAGCAAACAACAAACTTCCCCTTAATTTATGCTTCTTTTAACATTTCAGGCTGGGGGGGGATGCTTTTTATAGGAGTTAATGAGGCAGAATAGGTTCTTTATGGGGAAGATATTTTCTCACCGAATGAAAACCTGTATTGAAAATGAAAGAATAAGATGGAGGTGGCTTTTCTTCCCCAAGTAAATAAATCTTGGGGTAGGGAACTTCTCACGCACTCGGGACCGTCCTTATCGGGGAGATCTGAGAACAGCAGGTTCCCAAGATGTTCTCTCTCTTTTGAGAGCTGAGAGAGAGAAAAGCAGCTGGGTGTGCATGGGGACAGAAATCAGCCACAGGAGGAGCTGGAAAAAGGCTTGGATGAGTCTGCTTTGGGTGCAGGAAAACAGAAAAGCAGGAAAAACCAGGAAAACACTTCAGAGGGAGGTGGGAACTCAAGGAAAAGCATCAGCAAATCTCCTCAAAAAGGTCTCAAAAGTCTGGACTGAGCTGGGAAGGGTGGCAGCACCTAAAATATCCAGCAGGGATATTTATTTACAAGCTGTGAGACCATACAGAGTGGCAGTGCCAGAGATGTGCAGGGAGATGGAAGATGCTCCAAGGGCTGAAATCATCCAAAGCCTGCAGTTGGGAGGGGAAGCAGGCAAAGCTGCTCCATCAGTCCCCTTTCCACTCACATCCACACCCTGAGCAGCACCTGGAAAAGTCTCCTCCTTTTCCCCTCTATCTCTGGTGATGCTGGAGAGGAGGGGAAACCTTTGCAGACCTTGCTGGGTAAAGTTCCAGTTGTCCCAGTCACGAGGGAGAGGCTGGGGCAATGAAAATGGGTGAGCTCAGTCCTGCTTCCCAAAGACAGGGAAGGTGGCTTGGCCTCGAGATGGGATTGTAAACATCACTGCTAAGAAAGTGACTGCAGACACTGGTTCTGTTCAAGGACAGGCCTGCAGAAAACCCCTACTGATTCACTTCCAAGGTTAAAAATAAATTGTTTTCGGGGTTTTTTTTTGGAATGGAACCAGAATCATCCAGGTCTCGCTCTGAAATAAATTAATTTGTTTTGTCTGGGAGGTTTTTTTTGGCCACTGAATCCTCTCTTTCAGACTTGGAGTCTTTCATTCACTGCTGATATTTTTTTAACAACCCTTTGGCTGTCAGTTCCTCCACCACACATCCCAGTCTCTCCCAGTTCTCTCTCCTTGTGGTCCCTCTTCAAGAAAGGATTTTTGTTTTCTGAATTTACTGCCACATACTCTCACCAGTGAATAACCTGCAGCAAAACTGCTTTACCTTTTCCCTACCTGGGGTGGTTGTGCAGTGCTGAACACTACCCAAAGAATTCAGCTTTTCAGAACCCCTCATGCACAGGGCATGTGCAAAAAGGTGACCTCAGCAGCCCAGAGCTGCCACAATTCTGCTTCCAGGGCAACTGCAGCTTTGCCTCCAACATCCTATCTTGCATGAAAAGGGAATCCCAGCTTCAAGCTGCATCTTAAAAGGCACATTTTAGAGCATGCTGGCAGGAGGGAAGAGGCAGCATCTGGAAGGAGGTTGCTTCTGGAGGCTTCCAGCACAGCCCTCCACCTTGGGTAAACACGTGTGGTGTGAACAGAGCTTCTGCTCAGCCTCAGAGGCCAATGGATGTCACTGTTGCTCTACACAAACCAGACCAGGAAAGCAAAAAAGCCAAGATAATCACACCAAAACAAGCTTACAGCAGAGAGTTGAGTTCCCAAGTAAGCCTCACAGCTCCTCCTGCTTTACCCCTTCACCTGCAACCTCCCCAGCACCTCAGCAAGAAGCATTTGGTGGTGAGTTCACTGGGCAGTGCAGCAGGATGCTCAGTGCTGGCAGAAACTAGGTCACCAAGAGGCTATTTTAGCCACTGCCAGGGATGCAGCTGCCCCATTTCTAGGTCAGTGGTCACTTCTACTCTCGAGGCTTTCTAAAGGTTGAAGTTTTTGCTTGCATTCTGAGTGCCCAACATCTAATGAGAGGCACTTTGCAGTTACTACTGTTTCAGCCAGGGATCATTTACACTACAACACTCAGGGACAGCAGCAGAGGAAGGCAGAGGACCAGAGCACAGAAAACACACCCCAGCCTTATGCATTTGCCCTGGGAACACCTTGAAGGTGGAACAGACAGACCCCCAGCCGTGACAGGGGCTCAAGTCAACTGGAATTAGTTTCCTGAAAGGCAGGATATTATTTCATCTATAGGGAATGACAAGTGCCCGAGGCTTGCCCAGATTTAATAGCTCTGGATGCCAAAAGACACCCTTGGGATCCCTCCGAGCCTTGGTAAGGAGCAATTCCACTCCTTTCACAAGTGACCACTGTGCAAACCAAGAGAGGAACCCAGACTGCAGACACTGTGGCAATGGGAGCACTGTGCAGCCCCAAGCCCCAGAGCTGGGACCCAGAGGTGGGTTCAGCCCTGCAAAGCCCCATTTGCATCTGTGCCAAGCTGCAGAATGCTGTGGGTTGCAGTCCCCAGGAGGCAGCCTGCAGCAGAGGCTGTCCCACGCCGTGGGGAGTTGCTGTTTGTGCCTCTTCTGAGGAGCTGAGAGCTGTCCCAGAGCTGTGCTCTGGCTGCTCTACCCTCTCATTACTCCTCTGGGAGACATCTTCCCAATGACTGCCTGAAATGAGAGCTGCCTTTTCTGTGTGAGCAAAGGCACACTTCTATCTTTACAGTCTTTTAACTTCCAAAACCTGCAGATTAAAATCTGAAGTGCCCACATTCCCTTTTAGAGTTGATAAACTGCTTTCACTCTGCAAACCCTTGCTCTGTGCTTGTGAATCTATCCCAATCACACCTTTCCTCCCAGCAGCAAGGCATGGCTGGAGATTCCTCCCAGGAATCCTTTGGAAGAGCTGGCCCCACACTCAGCACCGTGGAGGGAGGTGTTCAGCACCACATGGAGCAACCACCCTTCCCAGGCTCCTTTCAGTGGCACAAACCCATTTCTTCTCCCATCTCTCCCTGAGGAGCAGCCACGGGTCTCAGCACTTGGCACCAGTGAATTTTTCTCCCCTGATGTTTTGCCCTTTCAGAACCTCCCCTGCCACTTCCCATCTGTTCTTCCCAGCTCTGAGAGAGGGAAACTCCCTGCCCAGCTCTGATGCCACCATCCCAGTGACGTTGGTGGCCAGTGAAACTCCTGGGAGAGTCTCTCACCAGAAGAACTGTGACGTGTTTACACTGGAAGAGGCCAAGCAGAGGAATTTGCACTTAGTGCTGCAAGTCAATCTCCAAGAAGAAACACTCGAAGGTCTCAACTTCATCTAGAGCTGGGTAAAACACTTCAAATCTCAAGCAGCAACACGTTTTCTAGCATCTAATCCAGAAGAGTGCAAATGCAGCACTGGGAACAGTGGGAACCAGCCCTCTCTGCACTCCCTGGTCCTCCAGAACCTCTCACCCAGCTCCTGACCAAACAAAGCAACGAGAAGGGAGCAAACACTCCGCACTGCCCGTGCCTGTGGATCAACCATGCAAAGCCAGGGACTGTGGGAATCACCTCAACACCACGTTTATGCTGCTGGGTCACCATTCTGATCCACTGCCATCATCCCAGGGACAGCACGGGGGCTTTGCAGGGACAAACAAGGAGAGCAAAGCTGCCCAGGCTGCTGCTGCTGGGGCTGGGGGAGGCTGGAACTGCTTGGAAAATGCCCTGTGCCAGGCACAGCTGCTCAGCTGTGGTGACCTCCACAGCTTCCAGCTCCAAACCACCCTAACAGAGTGAGACCTGACAGCAAAAATCAGCATCCCAGCCTCTGAGTGCCCCCCAGAACCAGACAAAACAAGCAGCATGAAGTTGCCTTCAAGTGCCACTTCATGTGAGACAAGGGACCCGTGGTGATGGCCTGACCAGGGGAGTCACTCAAGGTCCTGAGCCCCGTGGAGCTCGGGTACTCACCGGCGTGGCACGGTCCAGATGGCCAGGATCTTCTTCAGGGCCTGCAGGTGTGAGGGCATCTCCAGCCTGCTGTGGGTGAGGAGGGTGAAGAGCCTTCCCCATCAGAGCAGAGGGTGGGAAGGGGAAGGAGCCAGCCCCGCTCAGCCTTTGAAGGGGAGGTAATGACAGAGCAGCTCCTCACACTGAGGTAATTGCCACCGCTGCCGGGTGACTCCAGCAGGGCAGGGAAGGCAGCAGGGATGTGAGGAGGGGAGCTGTCTGCTTTGGGAAAGTGCTGCCATCCCCTCTGGAACTCGTGTCAAGCCCCCCGTGCTGCAGGGTGCTGCTGCAGGGGTCCCAAAGTGCACGAGGGAGCCACAGCCCCAGCCTGACATGTCTGTGTCAATAACTAACAGCTCCTGCTTCAGGCCCAGCTCCTTGGGAAATGCCAAGCAGAGGCCACACCAGCAGTTCTCCCACCTCTGCTGGTTTTGATCAGCTGCCCTGTACCTCCTCACAGACCTCAAGAGAGATTGGAAAGCAGTTTTACTGCTGGTTTCACAACCACAGCTGCAGGTGCTCTCAGCCCAGCCCTCACGCTGGGAACTACGGGTTGGGCAATAGGCTGCCCTTTCCTGGCTCAGATGCTGCCTCTGCTCCTCCAGCAATGAGAACTGGTTCTGGGAAAGCCCTGTGCTTCCCAGTATGGAGATACACTGCAGGGCTGGTCCCTCTCCTTCTTCCCTGCTACTGCAAAACATCTATGAAAAGGAATTAATTCTTTATTCCAACAGACAGTGGCTCAGTCAGGTCCATTCTGCACCCATCCACGTGAAGTGAAGTGAGATTTTCCTGCAAGGGCATTCTTGCCCTGCTCCCTGTTTCAGATCCTGCAAAAAGCAGGAATTATTTGACACGTTGTGCAGATTGAGAAGCTGAAGCACTGCTAAAATGAGAGATAAAGGTCTTGAAAAAGCAGGTTTCTCAATTTACAGCCTGAGTCTCAAAAGCACAGAGCATTTTGCAGCCCCTGATGTCTTCAGAGAGTCCTGCTGAGCCACTCAGTGTTGGAAAAAGGAATGATGAGGATGCCTTTTGACCAGTTTACTGTCAGCTGCTGGGCCTGCTCTGGGGGGAAAGTGCCAGTTCTGCCAAGTGAGCTCTGCCCAGCCCTCTCCCCATCCCGGGTCAGGGTGTGTTGGCTGAATTTATGGTTACCTTCCCCTCCCCACACAAGGGGTCTGTGTGTTCTCACTGTATCACTAACAGGACATCAATCCCTTTTCAGCTCCATTAAGGATGTGCTGACACTGGCAGTGTTTTCTTTAGAGAGCACCCAAGCAGCTCTGCTTTGATCTTCAACCTGCTCCCACCCCTTCCTGCTCTGCCCCTTCCCTGGTCACTGCTGCCACCCAACTCCTCCGGATGGCCTCAAAGCCAGGAGAGAGGAAAGGACCAATAATCCCTCTCCAAAAGCCCATCTATCTGCTCAACACCTGTAATTACAGGAGAGATTCAGCCAGCAGCCCTGTGCTGGAGATGGGAATGTTGGTAATTACAGCTGCTCCCCAGGCGTGGTTCCTCCTCCCCTCTCTGCACTGGCAGCAGCTTCACCCTGGACTCAAGATCCCCATGGGTGCCAACAAGGGACCACCACCCGACTTTCTTTGCTCTCCAGCCTGGCTTGGGCAGCCTCACAAACCACAGGCAGGTGAAAATTCATAGCTTTCCTTCAAATGATTTGCTGAGAGGGCACAGAGGTTCTCATCTGACATTCCAGCTCCCTCCAGCAGTGGCACAGTAGAATCCCCATGTGTTGGAAGCACAGTGATGGCCAAAAGGAGGGCACCTCAGTGCCAAGCAACTTGTTGCTTCCCAAGATCGAAGCCAGAGTTTTCTTCAGCCACTAAATAAATCAGAACTGTCTACCTGGGTGATGCCTTTTGTTGACAACAGTGCTACTGATGGATCTCTGCAAGCTCCTCAGCCTCTTGGAGGGGTATGAGATGTGAAGCTTCTCAGTCTCATCACAAGTTCATTGGCTACCATGGTGTAAAACCCCTGCTATGATTTCCTTGGTGGTTTTCTTCAGCCTGTCTTTGTGACAACGACATTTATTCAAGTTACCCGACACACAACAAGGGGTTTTTTTTATGTTTAAAGCAAGTTCAGAGAAAAATGAAGGCAACCTGGTGTTCATCCCTTCCCAGACACCACAAGAAAGCCCTTGTACTTAGGTTAACCTCAAGTGCCTGCCCAAGAGCTTTGCTTAAAGCAGGACCATGACTCCTTCCCCAAGTATTCATACAGAACTGATGTTGCTTTCAACCCCTGCCTGATTATTTGCCCTAATATTAGCTCTGAACCCGCCCGTTTCCTGATGGCAAAGATGCTTTGGAACGACCTTCAGCAAGGTTCAGGAAAGGCAGGGTCAGTAATGTGTGTGAGGGGGGGGCCTGGAAGCCAGACCACCAGTGTGACCCTCATTTACTGATGGTGGCAGATAAAGGATGTTTCTAAGAATCTGAAGTGTGAAAATGCAAGTTCTCAGTGCCTCGTGGAGCAAAGCAACCTGCCCGAGGGGTTTCAGAACTGGGGCTTGGCTTCAGCTCCAGGACTGGGGACGTGTGGTTTGTGGGTTTTGTTTCTGAGGAGTTGGTGAGGGAGTATTTCCAAAGTTCCAAAGAGCACCAAGGGCAGACGTGCAAGGTCTCACTACTCCCCAGCATATGCTATAGGCACGGGGGGCACACAACCATCTCACATTTACTGCAGGACACATGACAACAGAACCACAATCCCAAGGAATTGCTTGAGAAGGGCTAGGGGACTTTCCCTGTAAAGCCCTGAGCCACCCAGCACGCAGACAACATTCATTTTGAGGGGATAAATAATGCAGAGCAAAGAAAAAAACCCCACAACATTCCAGAGCTATTTGCTGGGAGGGTTTTCTGGTCATTTTATAGGGGTTTTTTTAACAGAGTTTTAAAGACTGACCTGCTCGGTTCATTAGTTTGGTCTCCAGTGAATAACTGGTGGTTTTTACAGGGCCAGCAAACACTCCTCTAATATATTATTGTAACCTGAGTTCTAATAGCAGTGCCCTGTGACAGTTTGATAGCTGCTGTATATCCAGAGCTGGCACTTGGCAGTTTTTCCCCCTTCCTTGTCTCCCTTGTGCTGATCGTTGTGGGGAGGCAGCGACAGCCAAGCTCCTAACACTTTAATTTCTCCTGCTGGTCTCTCTCTCCCCCTCCAGCTCCTCAGCTGGATTTTCCAGCATCCACTCAAGAAACTCATCAGAACATCTGAACATCAAAGGTGCAGGCAGCAGCTTCCTTGCCACGGGTGGAAGGAACCACAGGAGCCTTCAGACGTGGCAGAGCCAACGTTGCTCCCCTTTGGTCACCGGGGCAACTCAGAAACCTTCCAAGAATGAAGTTCTGGGAGCAGGGCAAGCCTGGGGGCTCTGCTGCCTCTGGCAGACAACGAGGCCTCAGTGTCAAAGCAACAACAAGGCCAAGGGCAGGGAGAGAGGGGCAGCAAAGCAGCCTGAGAACCCGCGGGATGCTGCTCCCAAACAGGTGGCTGAGGGATGAAGAAAGAGGCAGGGAGGGACCAAGCAGAGAGGCACAGGCATGAATGGAATATATTTTACAGCCTGGCATGAGGAATTTAAGGAATTAAGAGGGTTCTTTTTTTTTTGTTTTTTTTTTTTGTTTCCCAGCTTAGCAGAAATATTCAGGCTTTAATTATCACTCTTCTTGTTGATGGGACATAAATCCCCAAGAATCCCCTTCTGGGGCACTCGGCAGCCTTTGACTTACCCTGAAAAGAATCTGATGTTGTGCCTGCTGTCAGCAAACACAGCAACTGGTGCCAGAGCTTTTGGCCTCCTCTGCTGACCTCAGCTCGCAGGCTTTGAGGGCTCAGGGCAGGCTGGCATCAAATAAAACACTCAGAGGGGATTTTATCCTGAATTCTGGGGTGCCACCCTGCAGCAGGAGAGCTGCTGGTCACCCCACCCCCCTCTGAGTGCTGTCCCCATGCCAGGGGGAAGGTAGAGGGAACAACTCACATTCTTCAAGCTGATCAGGATCTTAAAAGCTTTGCTGGATCCGACCAGAATATTTGGCAGCACACAGAGCAGAGTCACTTGGGAGCCACTGATTTCAGAGAACCTTCCTGTGGGGGTTGTTGGGTCCCCTTCCCCTCCTGCAGCAGGCACTGCTGAAGGGGTCTGCCCTGCACTGCACCCCAAACTCTGCCAACAGGCACTTCTGCTGGAGCAGAAACCCAACCCAACGTGGCCAGTAAGTGATGAATGATGTTCTGCAGGGAGATGAAATGATGAGCAGAGTCATTCCCAAGCTCTGGGACAGGTCAGAAGTGTAAATCCTGCACTTCTGCCTCACCTTGAACTGTGTGTCAGCACTTGTGAGGGAAGAAAACCCTGTGACCTCCAGGCCTGGAGCAGCTCCTGCACTCCCAGACTGGCCATGACAGGCAGGGCTGAGCCCAAGGTGAGCATTCACAGCCTCCAGAGTCTTTAGCTCAAGTTTCAAGGCAAATCTCCTCCTAATTCACCTTCCTTCCTGTTAAGAGCCCCAATGGGTTTAAAGACAATGTCAGGTGAAAGATCTGCAGGGAGTTAAAGCCCCTATTTGTCTGCCAGCCTGCCTTTAATCCCCAGCCCTGCAGAATGTGTTTTGGCCTTTGCTCCTGAGCTCTGGCTGTTGTTACCACATTGCAGGAGCTGTATCCTGCCCCCTTTGCTCCAGCGGGGTCGAAGGAATGCGGCTGAAAAGAAATCCATCAGCTAGAGAGAAACCTCCTCTTTGCATCTCTAAGGCCTGAGGTGGTTGATGCAGAGCACTTCGAGCAAATCGCTCTGTTGTTCCTGTGCCCCTGGCAATCCACACTGGATGCAGGTTGTCGAGGATAAACAAAGCAGGTCGCTAAATAACTGAGCTGCCAAACTGGTCCCTTGGCCTCAGGAAAAAATCCTGCCCCTGCTTTTAGGGACCAGCCACGGGCCCTAGGGGGTGATAAAGGCAGGTGATCAGTATGGATGGCTGCTATCAGGCCCCCAGATAACAGGAATCCTGCCTGGCTTCACCTTAAAACACACAGGCTAGAGGTCAGTAACCACTTCTTGCTTATTTTTGAGGCATGGGTGTAAGAGGAGGGGCCAGTTCCCTCTTTTCCTCTCGTTTCTCCAGAAGAATTTGCAAGATGTGGAGTGCCTGCCTAAAGGAGGAGCCAGGGGCAGAGCTCAGGAGCTGGGAAGGGCACCTCCAGCACTGGGAAATCCTCCCAAAGGTGATGTTTTTTCCTGGAATAGTCTCCTGGTTCCCCCCCTCCAGCACCAGCTACTGCTGCTCTGTTCAGCCAGCAAGGAGCCACAGCAGCCGTTGTGTTGAACTCTCCCCTGGAGGGAAGCTGAGATGGCAGTGACACTGAGAGATTAGCATCTTATCAGGCACATTTTATCCCTGCTGAATCCATCCTGGAGAGCAAAGGTGGGTAAGGGACCTGAAATGTGACAGCAGCCACTCCGAGCTGGAGGAAGATTTACACTAGAGTAGTTTTCATTAAAAAGATAAGATCCTTCAGAATTCCGAGGCAGCTTAAGGGAACTATGAACCCTTATTCATCCTTTTAAAAAGCCATTTGTTACCCCCCCCTCCTCCCCTTCCCACACAGGGCTAAAGCAGATGAAAGATCTCTGCCTGTCCAAGTGCAGGGCAGAAAACACTTTAATGGCTCTGCAAGCCAGATCCTCTTGGGTACACTTCAGCTATCCAGAAATAAAGCTCAGCTCTCTGGGTTTCCCTTCAGAAGGAGGTAAAGCACAAATCCAGAGCCACCCCGGGGCTGAGTGGGGTCTGAACCCAGGGGAGGAATAAGCAGGTGGAGCAGAGGGAGGCTGCAGCTCCTGATGTTTGGCACCACCCTGCAAAATTCCCTTTTCAGAGCTGCCCTCGGCAGTATCTCGAGGTGTTTGGTGTCCTGCTGCTGGCAAGGGTTTCTCCAGAGACATCTCTGCCTTTCCCCAGGCCAGCCCGTTGGTGCAGAGGGGACTGAGAGCACAAATGTGTAAGAAAGAGCCCACATGCCTGTGTGCTGCTGAGGGCTGCTTGGAGAAGGACCTCACACACCTAGCCATGCACAAGTGCTGCCCTGCATTCAAAGGCAGCTGCATTCCTCCCCAGTGAGGTTATCCCAACGGCACTCAGTGGCCAGTCAGTTCCTTGGAAAGGGGACAAGAAGTGTGATCATCGCAGAAACATCCAAACATCACCTCTGAGCACGGACGGGGAGCCAGAGGAGGCTGACTGAGGGTGGAAAGCCCTTGGTGAGGCTCCTCTGTTCCACCTGGTGAATTCCTGACAGCTCAAGGCTGCTCTTTCAGACCAGCCACGCTCCTCAAATAAAGGGTTTGGGGCCAGCAGGGACAGGCAGCAGGCTGTGGCACAAAGGAAGGTGCCCTGAGGGGCTGCAGTGCTGCCAGGGTGGGCAGACACCCTCCGGGGTGGTGGGCACAGGGCAAGCCTGCAGGCTCTCACTGCAGGACTACACCTGATCCAAAGCATTCCAGGACCTGAAGTGGAGCAAGCTGTTGATAAGAAAATAGATGTAGGACGTTGCAAAAGGAGCTGCTCCATCTGCTAGGGAAGAAATGCAGGATCAGTCATTACTGCCAAGAAAAGCTGACATTCCTGGACCTTTCTGTTATCTGGGCAGCACATGAGCTCCTCAGACTGGCTGCTCCTCAGAGGCTGGGACAAAACTGGGACAAGGAACAAAGCACCTTTCACCCCGGAGCATGTCGTGGGTCAGAAGGTCATAGGACAGCTCAAATTAACCTTGAGAATGCTGCTAGAAAAGTTGGGGGCCCTGGCAAATGCTCCTCTGCACATCTCAACGACCCCTCAACACGTCCAGGGATGGGAACTCACCCATCCTGGGGGCTGCCACAGGCTGGGTGGGAGGGAGAATCTCTTTCTAGCTTCAAAAGGCTCGTTCTTGGGTGGCTGAGGCTGAGGAAAGGGATATTTTTCTTAGGCTAAGAAGCAGTTCTCACCATCTACTTAGCAGGAAAATCTCCCAGGTCAAAGTACAAAGACATTCCTCTGGAAATTAGAGAGATGTGGCCAGGACAAAGCCACAGCCCCTGTGTCCCTGCAAGAAGCTGAAGCAGCAGGATGCAGAGATCTCTGAGGCTCACACCTCTTTTTCCTGGTAAACTGGTACCTGGCTTTGCTGTGTGCTTATGTCTAAGCAAGATCCAGAGCTGAAGTGATGCCAGCAGGACATATGGACTACAAAAAGATTCATAAATGAAGGACAGGTAGAAGAGATGGGAAAAAGGTGTGGGAAAAGGTACAGAGCAAGTCCCCAGGTACCTGAGAAATGAAACTTGCTGCTGCAGGCAGATACTGGGGGGGGAAAAGATCAGAAGAAAATGCAAGGCTGAAATAAGAGTGGAGGACTCAGTCTCTGGGGTGCACTGTTTGCCAGGTGGGTTAGAACAGTGCCAGTTCTGCCTTTCTGAGGCTCCCTTTGTGAAGGGTCCCAGGGCACAGACCACCAGGCTGAAAGGAATCACAGAATCAGAGTGCCAGGGGTTGGAAGGGAGCTAGAAGATCATCCAGTCCAACCCCCCTGCCAGAGCAGAGTCACCTTCTTCTCCAAAAGAGTCATTCCCCTGTTGCTGAAATACTTTCAACCTTCAAGATGGTTTGTATTAGAAGTTCTCCCAAAGGAAGGCATCACTTGGCCTTTCCTGGCTGCAACTGAGAGGGCCACACCATGCAGCTCTCCTCCAGGTAAAGCTGGGAAGAAATGGCACCATGAACTGAAAAGATGGGAATGACTGACACTAAATCATCCCCCTTTGGTTGTCACCCCCAACCTCCTGCTCCAGCCAAGCAGAGTCAAGAACTGCACTGGAAACAAAGCCTTCCTTTTGTTCTCCAGAGACCAGAAGTCTTTTGATATTTAAATGAAAATCTGTCAAACTAATTAAGTGAATATGTAACGGTCTCATTTTGGGCTCATTAGGGAACGTGGCAATGGCCATCAATTCCTCTGGCTGGTAACATCCCAGCAACCTCAGGCTGGGACTAGTCCTTTTTCTCTTTAAGCTAGACCTTGTAAGGCCAACAAAAGGCTCAGTATTGCTTAAATGAGATGCAAAGCTCAATGTTCCAGCAGTATCATAAGCGTGGTCCTCGTGCACACAAAGCAGGAGGGGCCTGGAGTGATGGTTCCCAGCGTGGCCCTTGTGTTGCCTCATGATGCTGGCCATTGTCTGGGGCTGTGTACAATTTTCTGCCTCAGGATCCACTGACATTCCTGTCGTTGCTTTGCTGTTTGATAGGCACAAAGGGAGGAGAAGAAATCAAGAGACCTGGAGAAGCAGCACTGAAATAGGCCTGCATGTGCTTTATCTGGTTTGGAATTCACAGTCTTTTGGACTCGCTTGATTTCAGCAAAGAAACCTTCCTCCTGTGCTGGTAACAGAGAATTTTCTGCTATAAATCCAGGCTGCAATTGAAAGAGATCCTCCTCTGCATGAAACAAACCACATCAGCTGCAAAGGCCACCCAATGCTACATGGTGGGGCCAAGACAGAAACAAAAATTAAAATATTAAAGATTCTGGAGCCTTTCAGTGGCCAGAAATACTGTTGTTCAAGCTGGAAACTAACAGAGTAAGGTCCTCACCTGATGAAAAGAATTTTCTTGGGAGGAAGAGGAGACTGAGGATGAAGAGAGAATTGCATAACCCATGGAAATACCTGTACTGGCTCCCTGGAGAAATAAGCATGACTGAGACACTGAGTGCTTGATTGCAAGCTTTGCTTCCTCCACCTCACTCCCCTGATTCTTCTGCAGGTCATTACTGAAGGGGGAGGGCTGTGAGAGCATGGTGAGGATCCAGGATGCTCCCAGAAAAGCCTTGCAGAAGTTTTCCCTGAACAAGATCAAAAGGAGAAGCACAAACGTAGGAGGAGGTGAAAGGCTAATGGCTCCTGACAACAGTTCAGTGGTGACAGGGCTGAGATTCTTTCATTCAGAGTGGGTAGTTATTGGATTTTTTTGCCTTCTCCCATCTCAGCAGGACCAGAAAGGCTTTACTTCCCTGCTCCCCACAGCAGGCTGGCAGAAGAAATGCTTTACCTGCCTTCTTATCAGGGTTAAACCATCCCTGCACTTGAAAGCAGGATTCTACCCTTCTCTACAGCCTTAGGCAAATTTACCTGGTGCTCAGAGACAGGGCAGCAAATCACCAACTGCAAACTGACAGCTGTCAAGTGGCAATAAATACCTGTGACAGGCAGAGTTTCATCCCCCTCCACTCAACTCAAACTTCTGGAGGAGTGCAATTGCCCCAATTTCTGAATGTCTCACCTCAAACCTCTCAGAACTCTCACCTAAAACTGCAGGTTGTCATTTTAGAGGAGTTGGAGACAATCCCCTTTGCTGAGTCACAACGAGAGGCTGTGGGAATGAGGCCACAGTTACCTGACAGCAGGAGAGAAGGTGGGAAGCCTGGGGAGAAAAGAAGTCTGACAGAGCCTGGCAGGGGCTGCCCAGGGGGGTTGTGGAGTCTCCTGCTCTGGAGACATCCCAGACCCGCCTGGATCTGTTCCTGG
>JANHGL010002764.1:15580-37574 GCA_024611195.1 Ceyx melanurus
GCCCTTGGCCTAAAATAAAACCCAAGATTGAAGAGCAATCTGAGTGCACCCTGTGTTCTGTTGAGCTTCTGTTTGATAGTCTCACTACAACACATCTGAATAACCCCCCCTGTGCTTGCTGGCTGTTGCCATCACACTGACACTAGAGAATTCCTGAGTTTTTAACTCAAAAATCAAGCATTCAAACCTTCAAAACCCCACTGGCCCTGCATCTGCTTTGGAAAGAACCAAAGCACACCGAGCAGGTTTGGCTGTTGTTTGCATGTGACTTCTGAGGGGCAAAGTCCACCTGAGTCTGAGCTGCTGTCACTCCCTGAGAGCTCTCAGATGCTGGGGTCACACAGGGCTGGTCAGTGGGTTTCCAGGCTGCTGCAACCCTAATCCACACCAATATGGCCAGTGTAGGAGAAGCAACATCTCAAGCAGCCCAAATATATTTTCAGTACTGCACAACATCACCTTCTTGTCCACTCAACAAAAACCAATCCCAAGTGGGTTCTTACCAGCCCTAATGGCTAAACCCACCATGTCTGGGGTGATCTGCACATCCTTGGTGCTGCAGGTTGCCTCACCTCTGGCTTGCTCGAGTGTCATCACATGGATCTGCTGCCTGAACTGAAGTCAGGGCTCTTAGCTCTTAATTGCAAGTTTCCAGTACTAAGTCTATGGATCAGCACAAGCTGGCACCTGCTGTCTGGCTAATGACAGATGCTGATCTTGCCCAGGATTCCATTCTGGCCACGTGTGGCAATCCAGGGCAGAGCAGTCCACGGAGTGATCCCAGCCTAACTGGCCCCACAGTAAGAAACACCCAGGAAAGCATCTCTATTAAGGTCTTCTCAAATCCCACCACATTCCAGACCCAAACAGCTTCCAAAAGGTGAGGCCACAGCAGAGGAGGTGGGAGGGAGGGGCTGTGGCAGGCTGGGGGGCAGGAGCCAGGCTGGGAAGGAGCACGGGGCTCTCTCCTACCTGCGGACGACCAGCTTCAGCTTCTTGTAGGAGCCTTTCACCAGGGAGATGGCCTCCTTCCTGGAGCTGCTCAGCTCCACCTCGTTGATGTTCACCACCTCGTCACCAGCCTGCAGCTTGGAGGGCAGTGAGTCTGCTTTGCCTCCCTCTTCGATCTGCTCAGGAGAGAGAGGAGAGAGGAAAGGTGAGAGCCGAGGCTTGGCCAGCACCTGCAGAGCTCAGCGGGCACTTCTCCTGGGGGACTCAGCTCTGCCAGCCCCCAAACTCAGCTCTCTGGGGCCCTTTGCCCTCTGTGCTCCCCTCCACCTCCTCCAGATGGGAGCTCGGCAGCCAGCTGAACCCTGCCAAGCAGCTTTGTTTGGAATAAGCCTGAAAAGTCTCTGGTGTTTTGGAAGTGAAACACCCTGGGAACGCCTCTTGATAAGAGCAGCCAGGCACAGGCCCAAGGGCAAAGGTGGGATTAGAAGAGTTTGGGTGGGATTTGGTTTGGTCCCAGCTCCTCTGGGTGATCCAGACACCACAGCAGATGCACAGAGGTGCGTGTGGCTATGACCTGAGCACCTCTGCAGGGTTTCTCAGCCTGGGATGTAAAGAATGCAGGGATTTGTTTTGGATTGATGAGGCTGCTCAAGGCTGCCTAGTGGCAAGGCCAGGAGGTGAACCCTAGGGCATGGATGGTCCACAGATTGCTCTCATTTCAAGCCAGCCCGTTGTCAACATATTGGCCACGTGTTCACCACAGCACCAGTTTCAGAGCTGGGTGGTGATTTCTCCCAGGCAAAGCTGGTCTGTTCTTCTGAACAATGCTTTTCCAGCTCATGGACCTGCCACAGGTGACCTCCCCAAACACCAGCTCAGAAACTCTCTGAACACCCTCCAAAGGCAGGTAGAAATCATTGTCATTCCACCAGGAAGTCTTTCCACTGATGAATGAGGTGGATTTTTTTCTTTTCTTTTCTTCTTCAGAATGGAGCAAACCACAGGAATGAGACCTCACCTACAGAGCCCAGGATCACAATCACCAGGAAGGGGGAGAGGGGAAACATGAGGCTTTTCTGCCACCATAAACAAACAGCAAACTCCCAAAGCTGCCTCTCTCCAGTTTGCTGCTGCTGAGAAGGAATGAAACACAACTGAGTTCATTTAACTCTGGGTTGGATTCACTCAGGATACAGTCAACAGAAGGGATCTGGTTGAGACATATCTGTTGAGAGATGTTGAGAGACATCTGCCAAGACAAATACCAACAACTTCAGAGGCTGACCCTAAAAACACAACAACACTGTGACCTCTGCTTCATCCTCTAATAAACCAAATTCTGTTTGTACATTTTAGGGTTTTTTTTTCACTCCACAGCATCACTGTTTGTGCAACCACGTGGCCCAGACATCTCATTTTCTCCTCTATTAATGAAAATTATTATTTTCTCCACCTCATGGCAGTGCCAAGGGCTGTGGAAGTGCAGCTTGCCAGGCTGTGTGGCCAGGCAGACAGCAAAGGGACACTGTTGGCAGGGGCACACAGACATCTGCAAGTCACCCAGGGATGCAAATCCCTTCCAGTTCCTGGAGGGAAAGCTTCACAACAGGCCTGTGACCCGGCAGAAGGGGCACAGAGACCCCCAAGTTTCCATCAGAATTCCAGCCACAGGGCACTGTCTCCCTAGGGAAGGCTCAAGACACTCCACGTTCAAGGCCTGGGGAAATATTTGTGTTTAAGGAGTGGTGATATTTCAAGGAAAGGAGGGAAAGGCTCAAACAAAAGAAGCTGCCCTATCACACAAAGCTCTATCTCTAGCTGGTGTAACAGGAGAGCAAACAGTGCCCAGCACACACCTAAGCTGTTGGGACAACACCTGGGTGTTGTCCCTCTGCTGGGCATGGGATGCTGCTCTCTGCTTGAGCAGAGGGATGGATTTCTTCCAGGCAGCCACACAAGTTCCCATGGAATGGACTCACCTTGAGAGGATGAAGTGCATTCAGTAGGATGAGTTAGAACTGCAGATTTTTGAAGGCTTAGCAGTGCTAGGAAATCTTCCTGATGCTTCCCAGAAAAAAAAAAGTGTGATTTAAGGCAAACAGGACAGGACAGGAGTCCAGCCAGAGGATCCCTGGAGCACCAAGAGCTTTTCCAGTGGGCAGGCACCACAGCAAAGCAGCTGAGGGCACCAAAGCAGCAACCCAGCTGCAGAAACACCCCTGTGATCCACTCAGGATGGGTGTGAGTGGCAGTGCAAAGCCTCAGGGTCACTGCCAGCACTACCCTGCAGCCTCCAACACTTCCACACCTTCCCACCCCCTGCACCTTGGTTTCCTGCCCCCAGGGAGCAAGGTTAATCTCAGCACTCAGCCCCTCAGGAGAAAGTGGCATGAAGTGAATGGAAAACAGATTGCTGGCTTCAGCTGGGAGAGATAAGGATGCTGAGATGAGTCTGCATCTGGTTCTCTCGGTGACTCTCAGTTCCCAACCAGCAGAGGAAAGGCAGCTCAGCTCTTAAGATCATTTTCTACCTTCTTAAGCATGGAGCTGTCAGGATCTCACAGAGTTTTTTACATCAGCAGTGGAAAGGGCAGAGAAAAGCAAATCTTCCTCCAACTAGGGATGGTCCCACTCTACAGTTCCTTCAAGAAGCCTCCAGAATCTTTCCTGTAACAAGAGGCAAAGCTAACAGTGAATGTTCTCCACCCCTGTCCACACAGAGCAGACAGGATGCAGCCTGTGTTTGCTCGATGGGAACACCTCCTGGGGCCCTGGGTTAGAGGCAGGGTGCAAACACATCATCACAGACAGCTCCTGCCACGGCCTTGCAGTGCCAAGGCAGGCTGGACAAACAGAGGGACGGGGCTGGCAATAAAACCTGTCACAACAGCAGGGGGAAAACAGCAGCAAAGCCCTGTCTTGGCTACATGGGGTCTTCAGCAATGCATGGATTGGACCCCAGGCAAGAGCTCCTGCAGGCCAGGGGGAAAGCAGCTTGTCTTCAGCCCAGGGACTGACTGCAAAATGATATTCTGCTCCTACCAGCAAGCAGCCTTCTGCCAGCCCAGGGAGACAAGAACAAGGTGGCCAGAGGACAGGAGATGGATCCTTTCCTGGCTCTTCAGGGTGTCCAAGGAGCCAATGCTGCTTCCTACCTTCCCCTCCCACCCTTCACAGCAAGCAGGCAAGGCCCAGCAAACCCCAGCACCTGAAGACAGAAGGAGCGAGGAGAGAAAAGCAGCACTGGAGCAGCTCTCACCCCCCCGTGGGATCCTTCTCTCCTGCTCCAGCTCCAGCTCCTGCAGGAGTCTCAGCAGAGGAACACTCCCCTCTCTGCCCGTGCAGGAATCAGAGAGCTTTACTTCTTTGTTCCCTGCACACAATCCATTCCAGGCATGCCACGGAGGGTATAATAGCAGAGCACAGTTAACTTGATCCTGGCTGCTCTGTGGTGATCAGCAGGGTGATAGCAGCTCCAGGGGCTGCAGGAGCTCCCCCCCTGCTCCTCCCCAGAGTAGCTGATCCAGCAAACCCCTCTGCAGCCCACACAAAGCCTGGCCATGCCTGGGAGTTGCTATTTGCTTTGCAACGTGAGAGTAAAAGTAGTTTCTTGTCAGAGTCTGCAGCAAAGGGCTCTGCTGCTCTGTCCACAACACACCCCAGGCTTCCACTCTCGGGGCTCTTTTTTTTTTCATCACCCTGCTTTGCCATCCTGCCTCCAACTTCCCAGCCCTTTCTCACGTTTCTCACGAGGTTTCAATAATTAAAAGCCCAGTTCCAGTGACATTCAGAGAGGCAGCCCAGGTGAGGGGCTCCTGGGAGGCAGCAGTGCCCAGGCCACAGCATAGCTCCTGTGGCTGTGGCAGCTGACAACTGGGGGAAGGGACTGAGAGGGGACCCCCAAGCCCTCCAGTCTCTCTTGCTTTGCATTCTCACCTCTGACCTTTTCCTTGCAGCCAGGAAAAGAAGGCAGGTGGAGATGCCTCTGCAAAGCTGTGTCTGTTGCCTGCTCCAGGGACAGGTTCTGCAGCCTGGGGGAAGGCAAATGTAGCCTCACACCACCTAGGATCCCTCCTGTCTGGTCTAAAAGCAGTTTGGAGGAGAAAGAAGCCAAGCCCAGGCTCAGGCAGTGAGTTTTTCCCCCTGGGATGACACTGAACATCCTGCCTTGGCACAACAACGGCCAGAAAACCTGCCCTGCCATCAGGTAATTCCACAAATGAGGTAAACCTAAAAGCATGGGGACAGATCCTTGGCCCCAGCAGGGTGAGGTTCTGCTTTTGATGTCTGCCCCTTGTCTCTCCCTGATCTCCTATGACCACTTCCATCAGCAGTAATCACAGTCATGACAGCAGCAGTAATGGTCCTGGAGGAGTTTCCCCCCATTAGCTCGTTCCACCTTTCAGCACCCTGGGAAGACAGCAGGAAGCATTGTTCCCAAGTGAAGAGAGGAATACAACCAGCAGCAGTGTGGATGGAACCCTTCCAGGGTCACAGCTTCCCCCCAGGAGAGCTGGTGTCCCACTCGGAGGAATTTCAGATGACTAAAATGACTAAAAACTCTTCTCCAGCGAATTTAGTGCCCTTGAGAGATGCCAGGCTGGGGAACCTTGGAGATTCCTTCCCCAGAACCCTTCTCCCCACTGCCCCTCCTTGTGTCCTCCTGCACACAAGGGCAAGGAGCATGGGATGTGAAAAGCCTGTTTTTGCTCAGGCTTCGTGCTGCTGGGAGCAGCAGGGAGCTGGAGAAATAACCCTGCCCCTGCTGCCACCCTGCGGCAGTTCCCAGCTCCAGGCTTCTCCCTGGGCTACCTGCCACCTCCTCGGTGGGACTCCAGCATCAGGGATGCTGCCACTCTGCCTTTCACCCTTGGAACCTGTCCTGAGCAGCCCGAGTTATGCCCGAGTGGCAAATGAAGCTGCAAAGGCACTGGGTGAAAACACAGCACTGAAGGCAGAGTGAGGATGTCAAAGGTCCAAAGGCAGGGATAGGTTTTGGGGGGTGGAAAAGCACAGAACTTGGTTGTTTTGTCAGCCCGAACATCTCCACCCTGCACAGGTTTGCACCGTTTCCTTGAGAAAATGTTGGAGCAATGTGGAAAAATAGAGGGTGAGAGAATTTCACACAGCAGATGGGGGCACAAGAACTCTAAACTGCTAGTGTCTGTGCAAGAAAGCACATTTTTTTCTCCTTTCCCTGCAAAAAATCCCTCTGCTTGCAGCACTGAAGTGCAGTAAATGCCTTCCTAGAGGGTTTCCAGTTCTTACCCTGCCCTGTGTGCCAGGCAGAATTCCACAGCAAGCATCTGAAATACCAACTCCCTCACTGCCCTCTCCTCCACTGGGTACCAGCTCCTGGTTTCTCACAGTCCTCTCCACTTCTCTGCTGCTCTTCTGTTCCCTGTAAGGTGTTTGAAAATAAACTGCTAGGACAAACAACTCCAACTGCTGGCAGGGAGAGCCCCCTGATCTCCAGAAGGGGCTGGATTACAGCATGTGAAGGTTTATTCCAATTTTATACCCAAACCAAGGCAGCACAGCCAAAAACTGGGGTGTATTTACGTAAGGGGCTTGCTGCACGGGCTGAGCAGCACCCACTGCCATGGCTCCAGGGGGCTCAGGCAGCAGGCACATGCTTTGATAAGCTGAATCATACATGGCAGAAAATCCCAGGACATTCCTGTCAGAGCAGAGGCATTAGTAGCTGGGACACTGGCCAAATTCCAGAGAAGGTAACTCCATTCCAGCTCCCTAGGGTCTCCCTGCCACCTCCATGAATACAGGCAATTGTTTGGCTCCACGGCCACAGCATCCTCTGGGATCTCAATTCTCTAGCCCAGGAATCTTTGTGGAATTCAAAATGAGGTCCTGTGAGGGCTGAAAAGCTCCCTCCTGGCAGACAGATCTGCAACAACAGCCTGGGGTCAAGCAAGCTGCAGAAAACTTTTAACATTGCATTAAAGTTTGTCAGAGGAAAGAACAAGAAGTTCTCTGGGGAGCTGCAGACACTGCTCAGGGTGTCTGGAGAGAAACCCCAGTGTCTTCCTCATGCTGAACCAGGACCAGAGCCAGCTCAGCACTGCCTCTAGAACTCAGGCTGGGGCTCTGAGACCTCAGAAGATGTTTAAAGCCATCCCAGGCAGTTCTGTTTGCCCTCCAGCAGAGAAGCAAGTCTGAGATGCTGGCACTGAATGCAGCCCTGCCCTGCCAGGTCTGTAAATTCGAGTGAGTGTGCAAAAAAGCAGCCTTTGAATCCAGAAGTACTGACTGTGTGCTGCTCTGCATGCCCCAGGAGATGGTTTTTCTGCAGCTGGCTGAGTTCTAGATGTGACCTGAAGGGATTGACCATGGAAAATTCTCTTAGCACCATCACTCCCCTCACACCCAGCATCCAAACTCTTGAGTAATAAAGGCAAAACCCTTTTTTTTTTTTTAAATTTTCATTATTTCTGGAACTGGGAGACAATGCCAGTGTGAGTGATAAGGCAGATGGAAATGCAGCCAGGTTTATTACACCTCCAAATGCAGCTTTTCCCTGTCCACACCTCACCCCCCTAGGGAATGAAGCATCTGGCAAACACACCACCCTACAGCTCTGGTTTAAAACACCACTGGCCTTTTCCCAAGTGCTCACCATGTGTTTAGGTGTCTGCAGATGCTCTGCTGTCTCACAGACTCATGAATGCTCCTTTTGTTCAGGAAACACATCCAACTTTTAAAGCCCAGTGGTTCTTGCAGTGTCTCTCTCCACGACCTCAGAAGCTGGCCACAGGATTCCCTGTGCTCAGGAGCTTCCCTGGGTTCAGGGAGCTGAAGAACAGACAGAGCTGAGCTCCACAGGTCAGGGTAGCTGGATTCCAGGTTCCCTTCAGCCAGAAATGTGTCTGTGTAAGCCCACCCAGTTCTGTTCTTGGCATGGCTGAACTTCCCATCCCTTCCCATCTCACGAGCAGACATGGCAGTGTCATTTCTTTCCCCATCTCCTCTTTGAAATGTCAGTTGTAGAGGTTCAAAGAGGGAGCAGGGCCGTTCAAACCCCACTGCACACTGAGACAGGCCTGCCTGGCATCTCTGTCCCATGAAAAGTCTCCTCTTTACAGCTCAGGCACAGCTCCCACTTCTCTTTGGCTAATTCAAAGCCTGTTGTGGAGCAAAGGTGTGTGGGACAGGAGAGAGGTTATTCCATTCCCCCTGCTGCCAGGAAAGAAGCAGCTCAGATGCAAAAATGCTGCCTCTGTGTGCCAGAGAGCAGACTGGGGACCTGGGCCAGCTCCCAGGGGCTGTCCATGCCTTTGTCCACGTGCCTCAGTTTCTCCTGGCAGCTCACGATGCTCATCCATCACACTACAATAGCCAAAAGCAAATTCAGCTGAAGGAACACTGCTGACACCTCCCTGGCTCCTCCCAGCTGTACTGCAAAAAAACTGGCAGGGAACGTCAAGGAGAAAGAGATTTTTCTCTCTTTGTTGTTGGTGGTAACTGGAGCTGAGTGAAAAATGGATTTTCAGGTCACTGGATGGCAAAAAAAAAAAAAAGATGAGCTCTCTATCCAGATGGTTTGTTTCAGCAACAGTTTTAGTTTGGACAATTCCCAGAAATAACTTCCAACTACAAAAAAAAAAAAAAAATCAAATACTGACATTTCAGTTTAAATTGAAAACTGGATTTTTTTTTTTTGTTTTAAAAATAGTGAACTGTTTTCTTTTTCATGACTAGCAGTAGGTGTTTGGGAAATGTTCCCATGATTAACATATCACCGACTGGACTTAATCACCTAAGAGATGCAGGCACTAGAAAATCTGATGAGAAGTCTTTGATGATGAGTTGGATTTGCAGGAACACTTGGTGTGCTGGTCCTCAGTTTTAGGACTGAGTACTCAAAAAAATCAGTTTTTCACTCAGGATGCCTGTTGGTTAATACTTTATGAATGCTCAGCTCTCCCCCATGAGCTCTCCCACCATTCCAGCCTGTCCAGCTCCCTCTGGATGCCATCAAATCCCTCCATCCTACAGATGTCACCTGCCAACCTGCTGCTGGTGCTCTCCATCCCATTACCAATAACATTAATGAAGATATTAAACAGCACAGGTCCCAGACCTACCTCTGCTGGGTTTTTCCAGCATGCTGCAGCTGCAGGCATTGGGATTTGGCCTCCCCACCCACCAGCAGCTCCCAGCAGGGCCGTTCTCCCTCCCCCTGCCCGGGCCAGCTCCGGGGTGAGGCGAGGACAGCCCAGGCTGGCTGGGCAACATGGGAATGGGCAGAGCTGTGGCTGGGCCCAGGGATGTGTGTGCGTGTGAGCGTGTGTGTGAGTGTGTGTGTGTGTGCTAATGAGGCCCAGGGCTGCTGCCTGGAGTGGCTTTGCACATGAGTGCACCAAGAATGCTGGGGCTATTGAGCAAGGCTGGGTTTTTAGCAGCACACACGTTTCTGAGCATGGCAGGTTTCCTAGCCATTCAGCAGCTGAAATCCATGGAATCTGACACCAGGGAAAACAATCAGGTTGGAGAAGAGCTGCTACAAAGGGGAACTCACATTGCTTCCCAGCTAGAGCCCCAGCAAGCTGATTGGCTTTGCTCACACAATATCACGTTTTATTCCTTAAGCGAGATTAGAAGAAGAAAGATTAGTCAGCAAGATTAGAATAGAAAACATTCCTGGAGAGCTGGATTAGCCACAAACAACCCTCTGCTCTCCACCACTGCAACAGGAGACTTTTCTTCCACGGTTTGGGATGAGAGTTCTGCAAAAGGGCCCTCGTCAGCTCAGAAATGCTGATATTTAACATGGCAAAGTAAAAAAAGGTGCGTGAATAAAAGGGGCAAACAGAAGAGAATCCTGTTCCTGGAGATCCTGGGAGTCCAAATCCTCAGCCCAAGGGGTTCTTGGGAGAAATGAGAGGAATGTCCCATCTTCTCCATTAGAAAAAGCCCCACTGGAATCTACATCACTCCTGCTATAGCAAAATCACCATCTGAACCATCTGCAGAGAGATGATGGGCTTAAAAAGGTCCATGATTTTTCCCTAGCAACAAGGAGTCACCCTTCCTGAAGAGGAAAAAAAATCTTGGCTTGACTTTTTTCTCCATGGTGCCTTCCTGAAAGGAATATTGAGGTACAGGGGATGAATACACTGAAATCTGCTTTCCCACACTGCTAGTCTGAGATCAGTTTACCTCAGCAACTGATAAAAATAAATAATAGCTGAGAAGCAAGGAGACTGCAACACACAAAGAGATGAAATATGAAGGAATCTGGGAGCAGTCACTTGAGCTTGTACAGTAGCACTTAATTTTCTCACCCCGGGGGCTCAAGTGAGGTGACCAGCTCCTGGAACTCATTAACCATGCAGCCATTGTTCAGCTTTTTTTTTTTTTGCTTCAAAACCTTCGTGGGAACCAAAGGGAGATGAGGAACAAATAACAAAAGTGAAAGCAGATCACAGACCTGCTCCTTTCTCCACTCTGGGCTGTGCAGCTGAATTCCTGAGCTCTGAGGGAGGGAGAAAGGAAAGATCACAGAGGTTCTGCTCCCCACTCACTGTTGGTCTGGGGTGAGAAGAGACTCATCAGGCTGTTGAGGGTGAATATTTAGTATTTCTTTAAGCTTTCCATGCATTAAAAATTGGTTTTCATGCTGTGATCTACGTGCTGCAACTAGATAAAACCTGCAAATCCAAGGGACAAGCACCTGCTGCAAATGCCCATCTCCTCCTACTCTTCCCACAACCCAGCAACACACAAATACAGACAGAAAAAAAGGAATTTCCAAGTCCCCAGGCCAGCAGGATTCTTCCTCAGGTCTCCTCCTGAGCAGGGTCTTTGGGTTGGCAGGGTTTTTCTTCCTGGCTGCTGTTGGTTTTGGCGAGGGCAGCGATACCACTGAGAACTTCCAGAGCCCCTGCACCGTCCCAAATGAAAATAACCAGAGGAAAACCCCAAACACCTCCATTGCCACAGGGACAGAGGAAACCACCAGAGCCCAGCAGGAAATATTTCTGACCAGGATTAAGTTTTCCTGTAGCAGAGCAGCAGAATCTCTGCAGATCTCTGGGAGAGCTCCACTGCCACATTTTGCTGCGAGACCCTTACTGCAGAACAGAAGCATTAACAGATTGGGGCTAAAATAAGAAAAAGCTGCATTATCCTACAGATCTGGAGGAGGGAGGGGGGAAGTTAAGAAAGGCACACATGGTTTTCCATTCACTGCATGTGATTATGCTGTGATAATGCCCTCCACAGACCTGTCCATCAGCCCTGGACCCAGGTCAGGGAAGCTCTCTGACCCGACCAGCTGGGTGACACAAGCCAAACAATGACAGATTCAGCTCCACTTGCTCTTGCCACAAGAATCTCAGAGGTGCCTGTCGAGCAGCTCAGAGACAACCCCACTTTCCTTTTGTCCAGATGCTGCTTTTCTTCTTTTCCTGTGTTTTTGGGTGGGTTTTGGGCAGGGAGTTTGCACCAGCTCACACGCACAGAGGTGTCTCTCCAGCTCTGCCTCCCACGTGGCCAACCTAGAAAACATGTTTTAATTCACACCCTCAACTACTCAGGAGATGCTTTCAACCCTGTTTAAACCCTGGCACAAGAAACTGGCCTTGCAGACTTCTAGGAACTGCTCCTGCAGGTGGAAAAGCACCTCTGGAGCTCAGATTCAGCTGCCCCTGGGGTGAATGTCATGGGCTGAAAATGCCCACTGGGAATGGCAGGTACCACCCCCGTGGAAGAGCAGGCTGGCTGCTGAGAGCTGAAGACTCAGCTACTAAGTCTGAGTGAGGTCTTACTAAGTCCACAACTGCACCAGGGCAGACTACAAAGCCCTGTGAATGATGGAGAGGGCTTCAAACTGAGGTGACTGATGGTTTCACCAGCACCAGCTGTAAGCTGTCACCACCAAAATGTCCTAATGTGGGCCACGGAGGGAATCAGACTGCGTGGGACTCCCTGGCTTCACTGACAGAGCAGAAATCCACAGTTAGGATGGTTTGGGTATGCCAAGGAAGGGGTGATTTTTAGATGCACCTCTGGGTGACCAGCTGGAGACAGAGGTGCTGTCTGGGAGGCCAACATCTGCTGCTAAACGAGGGACAGCCTTGGGGAGAAGCACAAGGACTCCTTTTCCACGTGTAGAAGGAGCTGTTAGTAAACTGAAAAGACAAGTTGTTGGGAATTTTCTTCTGCAGAAGAGCAGAGTGGTGAGTGGGTGACCGAAACACGAGGGCCTTGGGCAAGCAGAGGCAGCCATACCCCTGCCCACTGCCTGGGGCTGTGTTTCCAGGCTGATAAAAAAGGCAATTTGCCCCTGATGAAGCTGTGATGGAAACTTAATCCTCTGCAGCAACAGCCCAGCAAGGAGAAACACCCCTGGGGCCAGGCAGGAGAGAAAGCAAGGACCCCTTAGCAAGGGCATTTGTCTCTCCATCAAGCCTTTTGTTGTGGAAGGGTGCCAACAACTTCTTTAATTGCAGACTTGGTGCCAGCACCACCACAATGCAACTGTGAATACCAGTCTGCAGTACAAGCCTAATTCTCCTAACCTTTTGCTGTTGCCTTCTGGTCAGGTCAGTGGCTGCATCCCCTCCGTGCTGACACTGCTCAACAAACACTGGCAACTGCTTTTGGAGCAAACACGACACAGAGCAGGGCAGCAGGGAGGGGGATCATTGAGAAAATGAAGACTTTCCCCCTCTTCCATGAGCTCACCCCTCTCTGGCCAAGTGTTTCCCAGTTTTTTCTCCCTTTCCAGCCTCTCTGCCCCCCCTGGAAATGCATCCTGCCATGTCCTTGCTCCTGGAGAGGAGCCAGAGCTCTGCTCTGAATTCCACCAGCTCATTTCCCAGTTTCTATGAGCCCGGATTTGAGAAATGTGGATGTCTCTCAGTTCCTGGCCAGGCTGCTCATCAATCAAGGTATGCAAACATCAGGGCTGACATTAGGGACCAATCCACTTCTCCATTTCAGTCACGGCTGTTTCTGCAGGGGAGACAACAGAGGCAGTGGCAGATCGACTTTTTGAGGAGACAGTGCTCAGGTGCCACGGTAAACATCTTAAAATCCAGCACCATCCCAGTTACCTGAGGTGGAGAATCCACCAGGGCACGTCCAGACTCAGCCTCCTCCACTCTTCACCCACTGCTGGATTTGCTTTTTCCCTTTTACACGTGGATTTTGTATCACAACTGCACACTCTGACCACCAGGAAGAAGAGGGTTTTTTTTACACTCAGAAGCAGCATAAAGGGGATGAAATTTTTTCTGCTGCGACCTGCTGGCACTACCACAATAAAAAGAAAAAACAAATACCTATGAGCAGCTGAAGAGAAAACCAAGAGTGCTTCCATATGGCTACAGCCAGCAGGGAGTCAGGAATTCTCTCTGGAACAGAGATTTTCTGCAACACTTAGTGGACCTTGTGCTCCTTCAGCTCTCCTGAAACACCTCTTCCCACAGCATGGATCTTCCTGAGGGATCTGTTTGCCATTTCTCTGGCAAATATTCCCATCTCCATGTGAATTCAAGTTTGACATTTGGTTTTCAAAGGGAAAAAGGCAGGAAATCTCTTGCAGGTAATGGGGCACAGGTTTCAAAGCTGTTCTCTGCTGCTAATCCAGGCCCCAGTGCTGACAGCATCCCTGTGGAATGTGAGTGAATCCCAGCAGAACAGGGAGCTGTGACATGTGCAGCATTCAGCAGGGCACTGCAAAAATCCCCATTCTTAGGGAGAAAAGGGCCTGGCTTTCAGGCTGGCAGATTAGCTGCAGAGCTCTGTGGGAACTGCACCTGCCTGGAAAATGGCACCCACAAGACGTTTCCAGAGGGGAAAGTTAATATATGGGAGGAATGCACATAAATCCTGTTATTTCTTAATGGGATTTGGGAGCTTATTTCTCACCCTGTGCTTTGAAATGCATCCCCCAGCCCATTCTCTTCGTGAATTTTAGCACAGTGGTTTTCTTATCAGCAGGAATCGTTCTTCACTGGGGGTTGAAGTGTTCTTTTTTTTGCTGGGAATTTTAAGGCAAGTGTGAAAAATTCCTATGATGCCTGAATACCAGTTAGGATGTGAACACGCTGGGCCCTGGATAAGCTGCTCTTGTCTGTTCCTGTTGCCCTTTTCCTCATCTCAGTTGACTGAGAAACCTGGAATCATTTATTTGTTTGGGGATTTTAAATCTGTGGCAGAGAAACAAGAGCTGTGGAGGTAAATTCAGGCTGAAATTGGGAAGACCAGCACTCTATTTCCAGCTCAGCCATGCTGGATTTTTCTCTTATGGATATTTTTTGTTCCATGTGTTAGGGCAGGTGTGTGTCAGACAGGACAAGGAAACCACTCCAGGGCAGGCCCAGAAATGCATCCTGGAGGCTCCAGATGGATGGCAGGACACCCCTCATTTCTGGTTGTGGTCTCAACTCAAGCTGGGGAGAGATTCCTCTCCTGGGCTGCTGGATACCAACCCATTTCAGGGGTGTCTGAGGCTGCTCTCAGATGTTCTCTGCTGCCACCAGATGGTGATCCACTCAAGGCTCTACAAACAGCCAAGTGAGAAAGATTCTGTGGTTTAGTGGTGGATTTTCAAAGGCCTCTGGACATTCTGACTTTGCCTACCAACGTTTGCTGGCAGCTAGTTACACTGCACCTCGTTTGCACTCCCACTCTGAGCACTTCACACACAGCAGATCCGCGAGGGATTCACACTCCACACTTCTGAGCTTCACCACAGGATCCTGAAGGCAAAACCCTGATGGAATGGGAGAGAAGAGCAGCTCAGCTCCAGCACTGATGATGCTTTTTCCTCCTGTGCCTTGGGATGCCAAGAAACAAGGGAAAGGCTGAAGGCAGCAGAGCCTTTCACAACAGATGATGATCCTCCAGCACAGGTTTGTCTTTCCAAAGGGGGGAAAAAAAACCCTTTAGCATAAAGCAGGGATCTGTCTGAAGTACCCCCATCACATCAGCTGCACACCCAACACTTGTGACAAGCTGATTGTGAGTGGGTTGCTGATGTGCTGAGCATCGTGCTGAGTCAGCAAAGCATTTACCAGTGTGTTTAACTGCACCAGAGGGAGCAGACAATGGGAAGCACAGCCCAACACCAGTACAGCACAGGGGATTCTGCTGAAGGGCAGGAGTCAACTGGTTCTCTAGTTCTTCTTCCCACTGGAAGCAGGTTTTGAGAAGAGCATCTTCCACCAGCTGAGAACAGAGGTCCAGCTTTTCCCACTGCTTTGGGGTCATTTCTTGGCATGCAATTGGTGGAGGAATCCCATCTTTCCAAAGGGAACCAGCTGTTGTGCATCTGGGCCTGTTGCAAATTCACTCACCTTGGCTTTTTACTCCTACCAGAGGCTTTGGTCTGAAGTTGAGAGGTGCTAATGTGGGTAGAAGGGACTATTGGCACTCAAACTGATGTTTGACTGACTACTGTTCTCCATCAACTCATCCATGTTACATGTTGTAAATCACTCTGAAAGCTTTCAGGGGTACCAGCTTAAATATTTACTGCAACTGACATTGCTGTTTACACTGAAGTCCTTTAGCACCACTCTGTCAAGGCAAACAGGCAATTAAGTGGAGGTAAATACAATGTATTTGCCCAATCAGGATAGGGAACTGACACAGAAATGAAGCTCCTACCTCAATTATGAGTAACCAGAAACTAAATCCTCATTTTCTGGTATTTATAGGTCATGTTATTTACAAGTGTCACTGGAGTGCACCTGCATGAGAAGGGTGAACCCCAAGCATCCCTCCCAACCCAAACCATTCTGTTTCTGGCAGCGTTGTGTGAGTACAGGATTGAACTTGATTCCATTTATCATGTCTCCACAGCTCCTCCTCACTTCACAGTATAATCAGAATAATATTGAATTAGCTGGCTAATATGCAATTAATTCTGCAGAGCACATAGTGAATTCCAACACCAGAGGAATCTCTCAGCTCTTTCTGCCTGAGGCACCAGCAAGCCAACCTCTGGCAGCACAAACCAAGCAGCAGCTACCAGTTAAAAAAGAAAAAATACCAAACACCACCAAAAAACCCAACAAATCCAATAAAAAAAAAACAATCCCACCACGTTTTTTTGCAGTGTTGTTGCACAGAAGGCAGGCACAAGTCACACAGCTCCCAGTGGCACTATGCACACTCCAGGCATGTTTGACATTAAGAGGCCTGGTTGTTGGGGAAACCAAATCCCATAGATTAATTAATGTTCAGCAGCCAGAGCCATCTCTTCCTCTCCTCCTCCCTGCCCCCAATTAAAACAAACCAGACCAGAAACAAAAGAGTGGCTCTTTTTACATCACAGAAGAACGTCAATGCAAAAAAGAAACTTTTTCCTCACAAGTGCCAGTGAAAGTGAAGAACCCAACTGAAAGCTGCTGGGGTTTATCAAGTGAAAAATGATGCCAGCATTTCAGTCAGGCCAGTTTTGCTTGATGCAGCAGCACCAAAATACCTCTGAGAAGGTCCTGCAAGGAAGAGGAAAATGCCAAACATCTAAAACCCCTTGATGATGACACAACTTTTATGGAAATCTCCATTTTTTTTTCCTCTGTTCAACACCCACATGCACTTCCAACAGGTCATTCCTTTCAGGTGAACTGTTCCAGACTGGCAGCCCCTGTGTGAATGTGTCTGCACAGAGGGCTGCAGGATTTGAATAACACTGATTCTGACTATCAGCATTTTCTTTCAGCTGACACGGGTTCTGATCCTCTGGATTCCCCACATCCATCCCAGTTTACAGAGGGGGGTGGAAGAGCAGACCTAAGAACACATCTGCATTTGCTGTACTGCATCAAAAAGCAGAATGAATCACACACAGAAATCTGGTTAAGTGCCACTACAGGGAGAATTTCACTATGATCTAGATCCTTTTTGCAGTTTTAGGGCCATAGGTTGGCAGAATCTGCATCTTGAGGCACCTGAGTACTCCCAAATGCCCAGTTCTGATGAGAAAGAGAATTTTCTCCCACTTTTTCCCCTCAAAATACCCTACTCAAATAGGTGCAAGTTATTCCTCAGCTTCCACACCCTCATTTTTAACTATCCACCATCACACCATGTGACTGAAAGCACTTACTCTGTTTTGCAGTCAGAAGAGGTGGCAATGGATCACCAAACACACTTTGTGACAGGAGATCAGCTCCTGGGAGCTCCCTGCTCTCTCCCATTCACAGCAGGGAAACACACAGTTAGTTTTTGGGAGCCAAGACACTTCCTGAGGGCCAAAACCCACCCCCAGACAGTTAAACACTGCTGAGAGGTCTGGAGTGCTCCTCAAACACGTTGCTCCTGAGCAAACCTACTGTCTGCAACAGGTGCTCAACAGGTTTCAAGCCCAAGCCAAACACAGGGTGACATAAAGCACTCCAGTGTTGCTTTACAACCCTCTCCCCTTAAGCCAGGCACCTCTACTCACTTAAAAAAAGGAGAAAAAAATACCTTGGAGATGATTAATGGCTCCCCGTGCTCCAGTCCACCCTTCAGGGTGAACCCCCATGGAGCCCCTCCTTGGAGCAGTGCCTCCAGGTAGATGTATCTGCCCTTATGGGTGCTGCTGGCCTCTGAGGTTGATATTCCAGAGCTGATATTGTCCAACATCCTCATCTGTGCTACCACATACCCAGGCAGATCCAGAACCCCCTCTGGCAGTGGCAGCAGGAGAGAGCTGGCTGGAAGTTCAGCTCCCCAGCAGCCCACCACGAGTCATCCCTCAACACGTGAGGCAAGAAGAGTCTGAGATGGAAAACTCTTCAGAGCTGGAGTCCAAGGTGATGGGTTAAATCCCTTTCCCATCCACATTGCAGCATGCTGCTGCTCCTCCAGGATCGCCAGCTTCTGGTGCTGCTTCGGTGCTTTCCCTCTTCCCAGGTAGGGGAGCTTTGCAAGGATTTCTCTCCCAGTCTTCTTGTGCTTTTCAGGATACGGGAAAAACAAAACAAAACAAAAGTTTAAGGATTTAAAAGCCCTTGGCCCGCAAACTGCCAAAATCCAGAGGAATGCTTCATTTGTGATTGATGATCAGTCTTTTCTTCCTCCCTGCCTGGGATTTACCATTACAATGGCCTTTCTGCCTCAGCCCAGTGCACTCAAAGAAAGGCAGCGTCTTCTCCCCGAGCTCCCGTCCCTCCGGCCGCTCGCTCCGCAACTTTCTGACTTGGCAAAAAAAGAAAAGCCCGGGGGGAGGAGAAAGCCCATGGCTGAAAACTAGTTAAAAGGCTTGAAAACGAGAAATCACTCTCCTCTCATCGGATTCCGCAGCGGGCAAAGGTCCGAGAGGAAAAGTGGAGAAGCAGGTGAAACGAATCCCTTGGGGAAAAAAAAACCCTGCGAGGCTCGGCAGAGCTCTTCCCATTTTCTGCTCCCTCCCCAGTTTGCGGCCAGAGCTGCAGCAGCTCCCAGGGAGGGAGGGAGGGAGGGAGGGAGAGGGCTGGGTTAAGGCAGCGCTGCCCAATTGTGCACACCCAGCACACAATGAGCAGACCCGGGGTGCAAAACCCAGCGCTCTCCCTTCTCTCCCACCCCCAGAAACAACTTCAACACGTTGGAGTGAAGGGCTTCAAAAAACTTACTGGTTTTTTTAGGCTGGGGAAGGGGTGGGTGGCTCATTCCCTTTCCTCCTGAGCAAACAAACAGCAGTGCCTCTGGAGTGCCTGCAGCTTTTCATCTTCCAGTGCCTGGCAAGCACATTATTTCTGCTCTGGGCTTTGGAAGCTTGTGTTAAAAACTCCATAGTGAAGTGTGTGGGGAAAGCTGGGACTCTAAAACTAGAAATCCTGGCATTTCTTCCTGCCCTTCACACCACCCAGCTCCCATCCCCTTTATGATGATGTTAGAGGCTCCCCAGAGCCTCCTCTTTGCCCCCTGTGTCCCAGCTCTCCTTCCCAACAGCCAATGCAGAAAAGAAGCCACTCCCTTTATTTTTCATGGTAGATGATCCTCAATCCTTGCTTCCATTGACTCTGTCCCCCCTGCTTCCCTCCCAGGCACTGAGTTCTCAGTGTTTTCACACCCTGGTCAGGCTCCCAGGTTGATTTTCTCCAGGACTCAGCCTTTACCCGACTCAAATCAGATTTCTGCAGTGTTACACTCCTAGTGTTTCACTGTAAAAACCTTCATTCCAAGCCACCACAAAGAGCAATTCATTCCTGCCCCTGCACAGGCCTTCTAGACAGGCTGAGGCTCCAGGAGCTGTCTCTTGGGGCCATGCATCCCCCTAGCCAATGCCACCAGGGCTATTGCAGGCTGCAGGATCATGCCAGGCTGTCAACAAGCCAAGGTCCTTCAGATTCAAAAGGGCACAATCGGGTGCTTACACAGAGCAAAAACCCTCAAGCAGCTAAGGGCACACCACTTCCCATCCATCCGGGCACAGCCTCTGCTCTGCCTCTTCCCAAATTCCACCAATCCCAGTTTCCTTTGCAAAGGAATTTCACCAGAGCAATGCTGCCCCCATCTGCTGGCACGCTCTAAGGGGACTGGATTGATTTGAAGGCAAACAGTTCACAGCTCAGAGCGTTTTTCCCTTTCCCAAAGGAAGCAGGACATTCGGGAAGCACTCAGAGAGGTGTCACTCATCTTACCTTGGGCCTCTGAGCTGGCAAATCAGGAGGGCAGATGGCAGGGAAACCTAGAAATCAAAGAGAGGAAATTCAGCTCCCAAAACGTGGACGTTGCTCAGGCTCCAGAGGGAAGCTCTGCTCTGATTCCAGGTTGGATTGGAGCTCAGACTAAGCCTGCTTTTCTGGACAGGCCTCAGCTCTAACATGAAAAATCAGACTAAGAAAGGGAAAGCTCCAGATCTGAAAGAACAAAGGTGAGGAACAAGCTGGCTGCAGAACCCATAACTCTGCATGCTTTTTGGGTTGGAATAGCCTCTTCCCTTTGAAGCCTGAAAAGCAAGGATTTTCTTTGGTGAGCATAAAAAAAGTCCCTCAATATCCTATTCCCTCTGGCATGAAACAGTCTCTCAGCTACTCCAAGCAAACTGAAAAGCAGCAAGCCAAGGGGAGGAGCAGCACTGTGCTGCTAAGGGCAGCCAGATGCTCTGATTGTAAAGCTGGACACCCAGCAAGGTGAGATGATGTGGCCCTGGCTCTGAGCAGGTCAAATTCTGTTTGCTACATGGAATATGTAGGAATGTGGGAGGTTCAGGCAGGTTAATTTCCTTGGGGGGTTTCTCACCCCAAAAATAAGATGATTATTTAACACTTCAAGCCATTATTAGCACCCTGAACCAAGCCTGAAGTGGCTGGTGTTTTAAAAGTAGAGCCTCTGCTGGCTTAGCTCACTCCTCTGAAGCCAGATCCTCTCTGCACAGCTCTCAGGCCTCTCTGGGGGAGGAATGGAATATTTTAAAGGCAGGTAGTTTGCATTTGCACTTTGCTGGCAAACCTGTGGCGATGCCTAGATTTTCTTCTTTTTATCTTCTCAGATATTCCCAAAAGAGAACAAAAGTTACTCAATAATTACATCCTAAAAGAGTTATTCTGTCCCCAGGCTCTTCCAGAAGCAGCAGAGGGCTCAAGACCAGGAATCCCAGGCAAATACTAGAGAAGAAAAAGGCACCTGCTTGCCGGGAGAGGTGATGCTCCGCAGACAGCACCCTGCCAAGGCCCTGGGGGAGAAGAGCGATCGAGTTTCCCGCTGAAGCCGGCTCTCTGAAAGGCACTTTGCAAAAGAAATCAAACCCTGGATGCGGCGTTTATTGGCTGCCCCTCGGGCACATGATCAGCTCCCGAGGAGGGGCTTGTTCCCAAGGCTACCGAGGCGGGTGGAGGGGCTGGGGTAAGGGGCAGGTGGTTCCCAAGCGCTCCGGCTTCTCGGGAGAGCTTTGGGAGCTGGATGTGCAGCCCCCAGCACGGTAAAAGGCAAGGAGGCGATGGGAGATGATCGGTGCGTGTGTCCCCTCCTTTCCCAGCCCCCCAGCAAGGAGCAAAATCTCAGTGCACCCTCCAAAATACAGGAGAAACAAAGCTCACCAGTGTCTGTCACAGGTAGGTGCCTCCCAGAGGAGATTTCGTGTTTTGGGAGCACTGAAAACTGGCTTTGGGATGTTGTGTAGCAGATTTACCTCTGAGCTCCTCTGCCTCTTTGTGGCTAGAAGCAAAATAGATCTGTTTGGTGCTGCCTCTTTTCCCTCAATAGAATGTCTGCTCCTCAAGGTGTTTTCCATCCCCTGCTGGTGTTTTTCTTGCTGGTGCACTGACAACCTTGGGCCGTGGTGCAGCAGCCCGGAGGTCTGTTTTCAGGTGGTTAATTCTCAAGTTTCTTGGCTCAGTCTGAAGTAGTCCACCTTCTCTTCCTTTGTCTTTTAATCCACGTAAACCCACTCGTCCTCCTTTGTCTTTTAGTGCCAGGGGAATGTTCTTCTTCTCTTCTACATTAAAACGATGTGTTCTACCTTGAGGAATGGTTGGGTGTTTTTCTTCTTAGGTATTTAACTATTTAAACATGTATGGCTGTCTCCTGAGTTTGCTCAGCCTTCAGTTCTCCATCTCTCTGCTTTGTGCTGGACCCAGTTCGCTCACTCACTCCTGGAAACTTGCAACACGGTGTGTCTGGTGTTGGCTGTTATTTTAGTAAGCTTGGAAAGAGGGCCAGTCTGTCGACCTCCGTGTGTTCTCTCCCAAAATCAAGATCCAAAGTGGGACAATCAGCCACATCATTTTCTTTGCTGAAGGGCAGCGATTCTCTCTTGACTCTGCACCAGCTCCCTCACTGAGTATGGGAAACACAGGGCAGGCAATCAGCTTTGGGAATGAAAAAAACATTTCCTCTTTGAAAAGATTGGTGTAAAAAACGAAATATTTTCGGGTTTATTACTGAACTGGATGTGTGGGAAAATGCTTTTGTCCCTCTGGTGGGGAGAAGCCTCCTCACTCCAACCTGCACCTTCAGTCGGCTCACGGGCACCGAATCCCCGAGGAAGACGACCCAGGTCCTCTGCCAGCCTCTTAGAAGAGGGTTTTTATCTCCAATCCCAAGCACATCGACGTTTAATCACCTACGACGACAAGCCGGGGGCCGCCAGGGCCGG
>JANHGL010002765.1:2963-12991 GCA_024611195.1 Ceyx melanurus
AAGGGGCCCTATTTTATAAATAAATAGATTTTTTATTATTTATTTATATTTTAATTAATCAATTTATAGCATTTTCTTTGTAAGGCTTGAAGCTATTTTCCCAGTTTAGGGAAGGCACCTCCTGTTCCCTTCTATCCCCCCAGCATCCTCAGTGACCTTTGCACATCACCACTATCATTATCATCTCCCCACTCCATGCCATGGTGCCACCCCCACTCTCAAAATGCCACAAAGCTCAATGAAATGTCAAAGGGCATCTGAAATGCCACCAGCTTTCCCTCTTGCAGCACCTTAGCTTTCCCAGGCAGGGGCATGACCTGCTGGTTTAGAGAGCAGAGGTACCTGAACTGAGCAGCTTTTGGCCTTCAGCCTTCTATAAACACAACTCCCAGCTTAGTTGTGTGTCCAGTTTCAGGTTTGCTGTGCTTAGTCAGCACTCACAGGCACCCTGGCTCTGTAATAAAGATGGGAGCCAGTGAACTATAGGATGTCACCTGCCTGGGTTCATCCAGGGGTTTGGACTCAATGATCTTCGGAGATCCCTTCCAACCCCCAACATTCTGTGGCTCTGTGATCCCACCCCACAAAAGAGAGCCCAAAGCACAAGCATCATCTCCTCTCTTTGAGTTTCCTTTGCTAATTATCCCAGCATCCCTGAAAAAAAAAAATGTGTGATGCCTTCTCCTTATTACACAACAAAAACACAATATGGGTTTGCAAACGATATCCTGGGTAAATATAACAACTTTTCTAGCAGCACACTTCAAGCCAGGCTCAGTGACAAACACAAGCACACACATACCTCTCCAGCAGGGCTTTAAGAGCTTCAAGGTATTGCTGCTTCAGCTAACAGAATCACTCCACTAAGCATCTCCAGCTGCAGTTATCCTTCTGTATGAGGGGAGATTAGGAAAAACACCCTCCCCCTAAATGAGGAAAACATGGTCTCTGGGGGGAAATCCTTCCTGGTTGCTGCAGGTGGCCCTCTGAAGTGCAGAAACCTGTGATTATTTAAAGAGACATTCTCTCAAAGTAGAGCTCCTCATTCTGAGCAAAACCTTGTATGGGCTTTTACCTGGGAGCCAAATAACTTTAATTCTCTTTCTCAGTGGATGAGCAGCCAGATCCCAAGCCCTAAGATGGCACTTTTTACTTCTCTGCTACCCTTCAGCAGCTGTCACACAGCCTGGGGTACAGGAGAAACCATCAGTGAATATGAAAGTCTCAGTACCCATGTTTAATATGTAAGCCAAGCAATAGAGGCTCATCTCTCTTTGAACATCTGCTCCAGGATGGGCTTTGCATCTTTGGAGTATCCAAACTGGAGACTTTTCTCATGAAGGAGCTTGAGCACCTTATAAGGTATTCCAAGGATATGTCTCAATAGTTTTTCCTTTATTCATATGTATCTATATATTTAGGGGTTTTTTTTAATGTATATGCAACAATATATATTATAAACACAGAAATTATTTTCAACAGTATATATATTTTTGGAGCCCTTTCACACTATGTCATTGTCTTCAGCAATTTTCTATCATAGTTTGTTCACTCACTAGAAACTTTTCTCAACAGTTTTTGATTTGAAATTGTCATTTTTAAATATCCTGTTGTTTTGTTTCATAAAATAGTGAAAAGAATCTCCTTTCCTCCCACCCTACTAATCAGAAACTGTAAATAAGCTATCATTAATAGCAACATAATTTCTTTCCCTGTAGAGAAAGGCTGATTAATACCACTCCACGGGAAGTTTGAATTGTGTGAGATATCCCATTATTAAGTTAATCTCATGCAAAGCAGTGACAAAACACAGGCACTGAGATTCCTGTCAAAGGAACTAATTTTTGTTTGACTTCACTGGCTGGGGAGCCATGACCAGAGCTCATTAATGATTAATGGTCTGGGCCAGGTGAGCTTGGGGCTGGTTGCACTGGGACCTTCATAACTGTGCAGGGAAACATCATCTGAAAGAGAAGGGAGAGAAATACAGAGCTGAGGATGCCCAGCAACTCAGGAGCACAAACAGGCTTGGAGAACTCAGCTCTTATTTTCCATTTTGATGCCTGGACATTAGGGGTCTGTATCTGTCTCTACTTTGGGAGGACAATTTGGGTGGAAGAGTTGCTACAAAAAAGCTGCATTTCCCCCCAGGGTATAGCAGAACTTTGGTGGTCTCCTTTAGCTTCAGTGAACTTTCTTTAAATAAATAAATAAATAAATGGATTTAAATACACAAATCACAGAGGAAAGACTGAGTTTCCATCCAGCAGCTCCCTCATTCCCTTCAGCAGAGTATCTGCAGCATTAATGGATGTTGTATACCAGGACAGAGCCCCAAACACCACTTGTAGTCAAGAAATTAATTGCTTGGCTGTTGGCTGTCTATATGTTGTTATAGGAATGTTTTTACACTTGAAGTTCCCCGAAGGCCTCTATAAGTATTCTGTTCATAAATACAATTATAGCAGAGCTCCTGCTAGAAACAGCCATCTATTATGGGATATTGCAGTCTCATCACCATACCAAAGTCACTGCAAAATCCAATAGATCAAAAGCAAAGAGTTATCACCTGAGCACTCACCCTGGTGGGAAGTTCAGCACCTGAATACTGAAGATGCAGACCTTTCTTAGAGGCTGCCCCACAGGATTTTGCAATGGAACCTCCTTTTCTGGGCCTCTGTACAAATATGGGAAAGCTGAGCAGGTTATTTTTTGCAGCCTGGCTGGATGTACCCTCACCACGAAAAGAAAAATTACCTCCTGGAGGAATCGTAGGCTGATTAGGTGGAGCTCCTACTGTTAATAAAGTGGGTATATATTGCCAAAGAGAGGGTCAGTTTATCCCTTCTGGAGGTTTCTTTAATATCCCAGTGTATTAAAGAGATCGATCCTTTAATAACCTTCTACCCAACATGACAAAGTGCATTCAGATGCTCACTCCTATGAGTTCCACCCTCTCCTGCTGGATGGGCTGCTCTGAAGTCAAAAGGTGTCTGCTGAGGCTTGCAGACCAAAGCTCTACATGGCAACCAGCAGCTAGATATGAAGGGAGGTCCTCAGGCAGCACAGTGAAACAATCAGGAGCTGCCACTCAGGTGCAAAACAAGGCACAGAAGCTACTTTAGGAATGTCCCTACCCTGCTGGGATCTGGCCAAATGCTTGCCTGCAGGTATCAAAGGCAGAGCTGTTGTTCCTGTGAAGATCTTTGTCCTCCTTGTGCCCTGGAGAGGAGGGCTGGAAGGCTGGGAACAGCTCTAAGTTTGAGAGCCTGAGGGTTGAAGGAGTCTGGGTGTGATAACCCGGGTCAGGGTCACTGCAGAGACAAGTCCAAGCATCCAGCCTAGAAGTCTTTCATACAGATGTCCTGTGTCCCTTCTCTTCAGTTCACAGATGTTCTGTTTTCAGCAAAAAATTTAACTGCTCAGGAGCAGGCCAACCTTAATTAAGACAGTCTCCTCTGTGAGTACAAAGCAGGGCTTTGCAAGTTGGTTCCTGCTGAACCAGAGCTCAGGCACACACGTGTTTTAATGCATGTGCTGGCACCTCCCAGCCCTGCAACAGAGACACCACCAATGGCATAGAGAACAAGCCCCACTCTCTGGGGTATCTGCTCAGCCTCAAGTCTACTGCTCCTTTGAGATGCTTTGCCTCTAGGATAGGCTGTAGTTAAAGAGATAAAAGCAAACACAGGCTTCTTTGCTGGTTGCCACAGCTCATTAGATAACTATTAGAAAACAGCTCATTAGGATTTAGAAAATGCTGCGCTGCTGTTTTTCTAAAGTACTGCTTGTACAGAACAAAACAAGAAGTTAGAAGACAATGAGAAGGATGGAAGCCATGCTTCTCCCAGATAACAGCAGCTTCTTGACTTCATTCACTCTTCCCAAAACCAGGAGCTTTTCCAGCCCCATCCTGTAGAACACTGGGTTGAAAAGCATCTCAGAAAGAAGAGTATAGATTGCACACTTCATGTCTTCTTGAATGCTTTAGACTCTCTAGATGCTGTAGGGAGAATCCTGTGACAGAGACAAGCTGAATGTCAACCCTGTCAGGGGGTGTGGGCTATTCCCCCTGCCCATGTAATCATGGCAGCTGCACACAGGGAGTCTTAGCAATATCATGGTTATTTTTGGCCCCCACAGTCAGGTGCAAAGACTGAGCCCCATCATTCTTCCCATACAAACTGAGAAGAGTGCTGGTGCATTTTCTCCTCTGTTTCTTCCAACCTCCCCTCTCTACACTGTGCACTGGAGGCAGTTTGAGCCTATTGCAAAGAAAACAAAAACAAAATTTTTGTACATGAGATTGTCTGCCTACAGAAAAGGATAATATTGATAACCCTTTGAATGTTCTCCCAAAGGGGAACGGAGCCCCAAACAGAGAAAAAAACCCTGATGCAGAGTCAATAAGCACTTGTTGATCTGCTGGGAAATAGGAACTGTGGTAGATGCATCCCTTTCTATAAACAACAGGCAGATGGGTGTCTGGTGGAGAAGTCACCAGTTCTGGCCACACTCCAGACCACCTGAGGAAGAGCAGAACATGTTGTCACTTTAAGATTGCACAGGCAGGGTAGGATTTATTTCCTGGAAGAGTCAGCCCTGCTGCTGGTAACCCCTTGATGACCACAGAGAACTCTGGGTTCCCTCCTCAGCAGCCACCATCAGACCAAACAGTTCTGGCACAGCAGTGGTGTTCTGCTTCCCTCGAGGTACAACCTAATGGCTGATGGCACCTGATGGCTCCTGCTCTTCCCCAGACATCAGATGTTTTTCTCTCCCTCCATGGTTTCTTCTTGCAGTTTGCAACTTCCTCAGAACCACTTAATTGATTTATAACCCAATAATCTATCCCCTTCATTAGCTCCAGTCTACAGTCATTTATCATTCCCTGCACAATAACTGATTTCAAGCCCATCAGTACATGACCTGAAATAGTTATGGGCCTGAAGAATTAAACAATTCAACCTGCCTGAAGGGCAACATCTGCGAGGAGAAGACAGGGCTTGTGTCAACCAGGACAAAATACTCTGGGTGACAAGAGTCTGCAGGCAGCACTTTTCCAAGGTCTGTGTACCAAGCATCTGGACAACAAGGAGACAGGGTGTGGGGAAGTACTTTTCAAAGTTCTGGCCCCAAAGCAAATGCTTCCAGTCCTTTTCAAAAGGCAGATTGCTCAGAATCCAAGCACATCAAGAGTTCTGAGCAGCCTCATTGGGACATTCATCCATTGAGCAACTAATATTTGAAACAGAGCCCTCCCAGGCAGGCAGCAAAGATGAACCACACCTGACAAATAACCTCCCACAGCCTTTCCCAGTCCCCACTGAAGTGTTCAGGGGTGATTATAGTTGCAGGGAACATCACTGAATCTTGCAGGGCTGTGACCTGCCCCAGAGACTTGCAGGATTGGGAGGTCAGCCATGGGGAGCTGTGGGGCAGAGGCTCAGGGTCAGGACCAGGGATCTCATCTCAGAGCTCCAGGAACCCTGGGCTGTCAAATGAGGCAGGTAAGCCAAGAGCCAAGGGTGACAATGGGACAGTTCCAGAGAACCCAAGCAAGAGGAGCAGATAATGCATAAAGATAACCAGGGCAAACAGAGCAGATTGACAGCCAAGCTCATGGTGATGAGGCAGGTCTGAGGTTAAGCTAGCTAGGTGCAAGGCTAGGCAGAGTAGACCTGAACCCAGCTTAAACAAAAGCCAGACTCATGTTTGACTTTAAACTCATTGCATCATCCAAGCCCCAAAGGAGGCGGGTCAGAGCAATTAAAGGCTGTATCTGTGCCAGGCTGGAAGGAGCAGAGAGAGCTGCTGGACATGCTGGTGCTGCTGGGATGTAGCCTCACACTGCCTTGTCCACATGCAGTCTCTCAGTCTGCTCACACGGATGGCTGAGCCATAGATATTAGTCCAGCTATGTGTTCATTCATTATTCAGCCCTTCCTTGCACGGGGAGACTGAGAGGCTTTCATGATGAATGCTGTGGTTTCTAAAAATAATTTACTACAGCTAAAAATGCAAAAGCTGACTCTCCCATCCCCAATAGGGTGTAAATTGGAGTCACTTCAGTGAAATCCGCAGTGACATGGAGACAATAAGAAGAGACTAAGGCCCTCTTTGGAAGTCTGATGCCAAGGTGCTGTGCCTTCACTTCAGGGTGCACAGCTGCCTTCCACAGCACACCTTGGACTGCCTGGCAGGCCTGTGCTGCATCTCGTGGTTCCAGGCTGAGAGCAGACTCACCTGGGCAGTGCTGAGAGGGGGATTTGCACCACTGGGACATAGCTGCTAATGATGAGACCCCTGTGACTCTCACTTGGCTTTGCCAGGCTTTCTGCACAACATAGATCTTGAGCATCCTCCAGCCACCTTGTCCTCTTCCCACTTCTTGCCTTCTGCCACTGTTTTCTCCCTCCTCCAGCCTCTCACAGGGAGGGGAGTGCCTGAATTACATAACTACTGCTGTTGGCCATCATTCGTGGTCACATCCATAACACAGCCTGGAGGAACATACTGCAAGTCTCTATGCCCTGCCTCAAGCTCCAACTCACGCAAAATGCAAGCTAAAGCAGCTGGAACAGAGCACTGCCACAGCAGCTGCTGAGTCCGAGGAAGCTGCTCTGACATTGCCACACTCTGCCTTCCACGGTGACAACAGTTATTACCTTAATGACCCGAGCACATTTGCAAGTCATTAAAGACAAGCAGAGATGGCTATGACAGCACAAAAGAAGTAACTAATTCCTATCTCTCGGTGCCGGTGTGTCTGGAGCACAACGGAGATAGGAGATGCCCTGGAGAGGATAACCTCTCCTATTCTACACTGGCCCTCCGGGCAGTAAGCCAGACAGGAAGTGTTCCTGCTCCACCTCCAGATGAGGAGCCACCAATAACCCTCTCCTCCTGCAGGGAAGAAAGAACCCAGGGACTGGGGTGGGGCTGATTTTCTGCTCCTGGAGGCAGAATTTTGTGTCTGCTGGGGTAGTGAGCATCCTCCATCCAGGATGTTCAGAAAGTGTGTTGGAGAGGGAGGGAAGAGATAAACAGGAGAGGTCTATGCATGCAGCTGATGTGGAGTGGTGTGTTAACTATGTTAGTATGAAACTACAGCTCAGATTAGACTGGAGATCAAGGTCTAGTTCAAACCATCTTATTTCTGTTTCAAGGGAGTCAGGATCCCTGAAGATGCTGCCCAAAATACTACACCCCTGTATCCCAGTAGAAAGACTTCTCTCCTCACACTCCTTTGGTCCTCAGAGGCAATAGTCAGGTTGGTGTGTGCCTGCTGGAGCCTCTTTCTGCAGCTCTTCCCTTGCCCAAAGCAGCTCCAAGAAGGTTCTTTAGAGGGACAGAGAACTCTTCCCTGCAGGGGACACCCAGAGCCTGTTATGTGTCATTTTTGATTTTGTCAAAAAAAAATTTATTTTGTGCTCAAAGGGGACTGCCAGAGAGATGGGAAAGGACTTTTGAGCAGGGTCTGTTGGGACAGGACAAGGGTTGATGGTTTTAAACTAGAAGAGGGAGATTTAGACTGGAGAGAAGGGAGAAATTCATTATGCTGAGGGTAGCAGAGCCTGACCCAGGCTGCCCAGAGAGGTGGTGGCTGCCCCAGCCCTGGCACCACCCCAGGGGAGGTTGGGGGGGCTCTGAGCACCCTGCTCTGGGTGCAGATACCTGCTCCCTGCAGGGGGGTGGGACTAGATGACCTTTAAAGGTCCCTTCCAAAACAAATTGTTCGATGATTCTATGATCATCTCTTCTTTCCTGGAGAGTACTTGAGGTTTTAATGCCATTTCAGAGAAAAAACCCTAATTCCTTCAGGGTTTTTTTTTGTCAGAGCCAACCAACTTGCTCCTGTGGAAAACACAAGCTGTACCTGAAGCTATCAGGTAGGCTCCCTAGCCCTTCAGTGCCAAACCAACCCAGGGCAATAGACAGGGCTTCCTATAACCATAAATACGGAAAATATATCTCTTTGCACTGCAGAAGTGCCATATGGCTCCCCTACTCAGGGAGATGGAAGATACTAACCACCATTTGAAAAATGTTGCTGTAAAATTAGAAGGCCACCATGCCATGTGGAGGAGCTCCCTCTTCTCAATGGAGCAGTTTGACAGCTGATCCAGGCTCTTACTGTGGTGCTATGTCCTGATGTGGGCACTGGCACACAGCCCTTCACCAGGTCACAAGTTAGGGGTTCACTTTTCCTATCTTGGGGATTAGATGACCTTTAAAGGTCACTTCAGTGAGTCTATGGTTCTGTGATCTCCCTGAACTGATTGCAGCTGCTGTTCAGTCAGACCATTACTATTTTATATTGTTTTTCTGCATGACTATGTTCTTCCAGCTTCTGCTCAGAGGTATGGAAACAAAACCCCAGGCACTGACTGGGGATGAGGGTTGGCTGATCATCCCGTTAGGAACAAGGACAATCATGGTGTGACCCCAGAGAGTCTCAAGCCAGGTGGCAAATCTGCCCCGACAGCTCTTGCAGAGCTGCATGGGTGCACTGAGCTCAACAGCCAGAGTTGGGGATCCTGCAGACTCTGCCATTGCTCACTGCCTGCACTGCTGGGGGCAGCTGGCACCTCACTGGGGCAGACTGGACAGCAGCACCAAACAAGCTTTGGTGGCAGATGAGACCTCCTCAAATATTACATCTTAGCACCTCAGAAATGGCAAGATGACACCCACCTCTGCCAAACACTTCTGTAGGCACCAGGTCTTTTAATTAGCAGTTTCTCCTAGTTAATTACTTTTGGGAAATGCTCCAGGCTCTGAATGAAAGCAGAATTTTCCTAGGAGAATGAGTCACCTTCCTCCTTCCCAGCAATCATAGTAGCAGTAAAGCCTCAGGCTTGTGAGAGCCCACTGGCTCTGTGGGACCCAAAGCACTCAACAAATGGCAGGGGCTGAAGGCCACCTTCATCCTGGGGAAGGGGAAACTGAGTCCCATTGACCTGCCATGCCTGCTTTGTGTTTTGAGCATTTGAGGGAACCACTCAAATATTGCCTTCCCCAAGTCCAACCAGAACTTTGATATGAAAGGGGAAGCAAGAATACCATGGGTGGTGTTGGAAAGAGAACACTCATATCAAACACTTGAAAAGAACTTGTAGAAATGTGAAAAAAAAAAAATTGGGATATTTAGGGGAAAGGCCAAACTTGGAAAAAGGGAGGGAAAAAGTAGATCTGGGAGGAACAGTGTGGAAAAATAGGGACAAAAGGGGATGGTTGCTTGCAAACAAGCTGCTTGTTCAGTATGTTTTCATGGCCAAGCCCTGTAATTAAATTAATGTGATCTCCACTTTATGTATATATGTGAATCAAATTAAAAACTTCAAGCCAGACTAGCAAATTTAAGCAAGACTAGCAAAATTTAAGCAAGACTAGCAAAACTGAGGCTGGTCTAGCTGGAGAGCAGGATGAGAGGTCTGAGTGCCAACAACCAAAGAGAAAGGCTGCAGGTCTAAGGGTCTAGTTGACTATGTGTGTACAGAGAATGTGTGAGATACCTACTCAGCCTTGTTGCTGGCTGGGCTAAGGACACAGGATCAGGCTCAGGCAGACAGGGTCAGAGGGAATTTCCTGAGCCCCAAAGCACCCCAGATTCAGGTTTCTTTAGCCATGACTGTAGCAGTTGTCATCAAGAATCACCACAGTCATCACAGCCTCCACCCCTCCTGTTCTGCACTGATGAAGTTCTCCCTCTCCTAGCACCTCCCCTGTGCTAAGCTGCTTTCATACAGGGTGAATCCAGATGAGATATGTGAGAGAGGTGAGATCTTGCAGTGAATGTGCCTCTGTATTCAACCTGATGGAGATCAGTCATTTCATCTGCTCTTGGCTTGGGCTGAATTGGTTCCTCTTGCCCCTGGATGTTAGAATCGTAGAATGTTTAGGACTGGAAGGGACCTCCAAAGAGCATCTAGTGCAGCCCCTCTGCACGGAGCAGGGACACCCTCAACTAGACCAGGCTGCTCAGAGCCTTGGCCAACCTCACCTGGAAGAGCTCCAGGGATGGG
>JANHGL010002765.1:38349-51428 GCA_024611195.1 Ceyx melanurus
AATATTAAAAATACCCTCTAGACCAAAATTTTGGTAATTTTAAATTTTTTTTAAAAATGAAGCTCACATAATAAAAAGTAGGAGATGGGATGTGGGGGAAGGATGATGCTGAGAAAAGTTATTTTTATCCAATAGGAAAAGTTTACAGCCAGATGTTTGTTTGAAGAACAGAATATGGACCTGAGCCACTTTGATCTCAGTGGGATGCTGGAAACTCATCAGTATACTTATCCCTTATTATTAAATCCATCATTAATATAATTATTCCAGCTCTCAGCTCTAGAGAGGGGTTGGAAGAGTCCAAGCTCAGTTCCCACACCTGCAGTGAGTGAAGTTGCTGGTGATGGAGACCCAACAATGCACGTTGGGTTCACTTCAGCACAGCTTCAGCCTGGTCCTTTGGGCTGAATCTCCACCAACTTAAAATGTGCTCCCAAAATGTGCTCCCAAGATGCTTCTGACTTAATGCCATCCCAAAGGACTCGAGTTCCCAGGCTCCTGGAGCATCCCTACGGTGCCTCTCCGAGGAAGGTAAATTCAGTGATGGAAGTTTTGCTTGAAAAAGCTCATTTCTGAATTAGAAATCTACCATTCTAGTAAAGGAGCACGGAATACCAGGAGCTTCAGAGGGGTTCCAAACGTTTGCTGGTCTCAGCAGGCAATTTTAGCATCCACACAGTTCATTCTCTTCTTTCTCTTGTCAATCTGAAGAGCCAGCTGGGAAGCTGGGAACTGCCCTTCAGTGAAGGGTCAGGGAACAAACCAGGAATTTTGACAGGCAGAAGCTGAGGAAGAATCTCCTTCCACAGCTCAGGATGCAGCAGAGCAGAGCTTTTTGCTCAGCAGATTCAAGGGAAAATGTGGAAAGGAGGTGCTGTCAAAGGATTCACCTCCAAAAAGCTAGAAATGTCCAGACATCCCTCTAGCTGTATTTGATCCCTTTCTAGGCACAATGGGAATCCAGTGGGAACAGCTCTTCCCCTTCCCCACATGTGGAAGAAGAATTAAAATTTAAAATAAATTCAACACAACAACCAACCAACAACAACAAAAGAGGCAAAACTAACCAACCACAAACGACTTGAGGTGGAGTTGGGAGGAAGAACACGTGCAAGAGCTAAGAACAGGAACAGCTGATGTGTGTGGAGGTCATTTAATGAGTGAAATGAACTGAGGTAGTGAACCAGGGCACCTGTGGCCAGACCCTCCAGGTGGGCAAACTTCAGACATGGAGTTTTCCACAGGCAGCAGACTCTTTGGAAGTGAACTGGAACAGAGTTGCACAGGATAAAGCCCTGCAGCTAATCCTGAATAGAAGTCAGAAGCCCCAGAGAGGGAAGAGAAACTGATGCAAAACCTCAGAACTGTGTGCAGAAAATAGTAAAATGCAAATTGTCCCAGTAAATAAAGGTGAGGACAGATTTAGGGGGGAAAAAAAATCATGCAAAAGAGCAGATAGTCAACAGGAGGGAAAAGCAGCCAAGCAGGGAAGCTGAGAGGCTGCAAGAACTGCAGGGCATCAAATTAAAGTTTCACAGACTGCTTTGTCTGCAGAAAAAAAAAAGCATGAGCCCTAAGATGAATCTCAGGAGAGCCAAGACAGCAGGGAGATGAGAGACACTGTTTGTGTGCTGCTGCCATGGTGTCAGCAAATGAACCCTGAATAATTAGAGCTACAGGTAGGGTCAGAGAAGCAACTGAGTACACTGGGACCATTTGCATTGCCACAGCAAGAAGGTGGCAGAGATCCTCACAGCTCCTTCACCTGCTCAGAGCAGATCCACAGCAGTGAGGGCATTAAATAGGTTTTCCCAAGACTAATAGGTCTAGTGGCTCGATGAACCTCCTCCAAGAAAACAAGTGTTGGGAGAGCAGAAGGGATGCCCAGGTGGAGATGTTTGAAGCATGGGTCCAACCCAGGAGCTTGTTCAGAGGCAGCTCCTCAGCACAAGGGACATGGAAAGTGCTTCCAAGGTGCCACCTCCATCCAGTCATGGAATGGTAGGGGTTGGAAAGGAGCTTTGGAGATCATGGAGTCCAACCCTCCCTGCCCTAGGAACAGCCAGGGCAGCCAACACAAGAACAAACCCAGGCTGGAGAAGGAATTCACCCAAAACCTGCCAAAAAGCTCATACCTCCTCTGCTTCTTGCCAAGGGGCCTTAGGTGGCTTTGCTGCTCTGGTCTACCCAACTGAACCAAGTGGCCACCTTACTGCACAGACTCCTCCTGACACCTCCAGATTTAGCTCAGATGTGAGGAGCTCAGGTGACACCTTTGGGGTGTAGCTGTTGTTGTTCTCAGTGAATTTTTAGCCCTTCAGTGAGAACATCCACGGCTGTAGTTGGCTTATTTTTCCACCTGCTGCTTGAGACCTCAAACAAGCACTGGGTATAGTTCTGTCTAAATGAATAAACCCCACACAGGGCTGCCCTTCCCTCAAGACCCTAGTGCCTGGTTTATGCTCCTAAAACACACAGGCTGGTTTAGCAAATGATTCAACAGCAAAGTGTTAATGAGTTTCTGGTCTAGTTAAGCCCCAAAACCTGACCTTTCTGGTGTGGCCAAGCACAAAGTCCTCTCTGGTTTTCAGCACCAAGAAAAATGTTCATTGATTCAGATTTCCCCAGGGTCACCCACAGCCAGACTGGTCTCTGAATGGTCCTGGATCTGTCATAAGGGTGGCACCAGGGTTCCTTTTGAGATCCAACCCCCTGCCAGCCCTTTTGTAGCACAGCGATGAGTTGTTCTCCCTGCAGAGTCACCAGAATGTAGGTTATAAACTCTATGCAAACATGTCCTCAAGCCTCCTACCCACCCAAAGCCTGCCCAGGTGGCTCCAGCTCCCAGCAACCTGCTTTAGTCAAAGGGAAGGAGACAGCCAGAGAGAACCAACTACTCCCCAGTGGTTTAAATTACCACTTATGCCATGCCCACTGGCTGATGCATACACAGCTCCATCCACGTGCACACCAGCTCCTTTGGAAGGGGATTTCCACGAGCACTCACCACCACATGCCTCCTTTTCAACGTCAGCATCAGTTGTATCAAGACAAATACGCAGAGCATCCTTCTCTTTCCCTGACTTGGCAGCATCTGGGTGATCAGCAAAACACTTGTATGGCACATGAGAAGAGCAGAGGTCTGCCTAACTGTCAGAGGCAGAGAAAGATAAACATGTAGACAGAAGCAGGAGAGCTTCCCTCTGCAGAAATAAAAAGGAGGGCTATGTAGTAAGAGCAAAGAGCAAGAATTCCTCTCTTTTTTTTTTTTTCTCTCCCAGGAATTTCTTATCCTCAGGCTTCTTCTCAGAGTTTGAGAGTCCTCGGAAGACGGAAGCTGCTGGCAGTGTGCTTGAGTAGAGACCATGCTTAGACACTGCTGGACTTTGCTACAGCTTCTGCCTCAGCTACAGCAGGTCCCTGTGTGCATGAGCTGCCACGAGCTGCAGCTTGGGGTCACCACCTTAGAGACCAGGGCAACCAGGAGGCACCAAAGTGGAGGTTTGGGCACTCATTCATAGCTTTTGGGACCAAAAGGACCACCCAGGTTAAACTTGCTCTGTATGCTTGGCTGGGGTTGAGCCTTTAGCTCAATGAGGCAGAATCCAGTGCAGGGCTAGAGAACAACACCAGATAGATGAAAAGGAGATGATGCTCAGTAGTGGAGATGATTTGGGCAATGCAGCACCTCCCAGACACACAGCCCTGACTGCCCTTTCTTGAGTGTAAGCAGAGCTGTTTGCCCACCAGTGCTGAGGTCATGGGCAGCAGCTCTCAGAAGCTATTGCAGAATTGTTTGGTGCAGAAGGGCACAAGTAAAGGAGCACCCACTCACTCAGGCACCAGCTTCAGTTGGAAGGAGGCATCTAAAGACTTCTGTGGCTTTCCACCTGAGACCAGTGATTCCCTCTCTGTGAGCTCCTCTCATTTCAAGTTCCTTGACTGTTGCTTCTCACCTTCTCCAAAAGCCTTAAAGAGCTTTGCAGTGTTAGAAACTTTCTCCCATACAGGTGTCTTCTTGAAGAACACCCTAAGCTGCACCCCAGGCTCCTCTCTAACAGACAAAGTGGGGAAAATAGCATTAACTTCCCATCCTACAAAGGCTTCCCATGCCTCTCTGTACCTGTTCAGCCTTTCTTCTTCACAGCCTGAAGAGCAGCACTGGTTCCTGTGTGATGCCATGTGTGTGGTTGTGATGGGACCCCAATTTAGACACAGCTTTGAGGTGTCTCTGCCTTGCCTTTTTCCCCCAAAAATGAGCTCCCCAAAGAAGATCAGTCAGTTTAAGAGACGGGGCTTATTTAGAACACGCATTAACTTTTACCCAGAAAGAGAAATCAAAGTGACAGAATAGAATTAGATCAGATGGGACAGACATGAAAAGGCTCATTAACAGCTCTCCCCCGCCTACACAGTCCTTGCAAGTGGGTCCTTGCTTCCAGCCTTGCTTTCAGTCAGTTCCTGAGTTGCAGCAGCCTCTGCCCAGTCCTGGAAAGTTTTGTTCCTGGAAGTTTTATCCCTAGGCAGTGTTGCTGCTATTTCTTTGGAGGCCCAGCTGTTTATCTCAACAGCCCAGCTCCCTGCTGGCACTTCTTTTCTGCTCCTCCTCCTGCCTCCCAGTTCAGAAGCATCTTTCCCCAGGCAAACTCTGCTGCTCCGAGAACAGCAGTGATTTGCTCTCTCCCAGGGGGTCTACTTGACCATTTCACTCATCTTCCAGAGAAGCAAAACATAGAAGGAACAAGCCAGCCAAGCCAACACTATTGCTTCAAGAGGGAGTGCCACAACCCACTGCTGCCCCTTTTTACCACTTGTCTGTGCAAACACCATGGGGAGGGATTTCTTTTCCACTCTCCTCACACCAGCCACTGAAATCTGGTGAGATGCTCTTGTTTTCCCAGCTATCAGAGGAGACACATTTTTCCCAGTACACCTGCCCTTCTTCAGGGCACCTCTCTTGGGTGAATCACCCCCCCTCACCTTTCTCCACCATTTAGGAAAAGGACTGAACACAGAAGAGGGGTGACATATCCCACCTCACAGCAGCCACAGTGCTGCCCAGGGAACTCAATGCAGATGTTTTCTGTCACAAGACAAGTATTTGTGAGCATCACAGCTTACCATGACACATCCCTCCCTCCCCTAGGTGTGACTGATGTTCTTTGTTTCACATACAGCAAGCAAAAATATTTGTTTAAAATATCTGCTCAATGGAAAATTGATTTTTTGTCAAAGCAGGAAACCTCCGTGGGAAATTTTGTATTACAGTTTTCACATTTTTCACTGGAAACAAAACAGAGAATGGAACTCAAAATGTTTTGGAAATGAGATGTTATTCTTCTGACTAAACAGAGGTGCTGCTTTAACTGTCCCAGCACCTGACACCCACCCTGCTGCTCTGTCCCCCCAGCCCATTTCTCAATGCATGGTCCTCCATCTCCAATGAGCATCTCCACCTCAGAATCTTCACCAGAGAGACACATTGTTCAGACAGCAGCCCTAGGAAAATGTCTGTGCTCCTGCTTTCATGTGTACACAGAGCACAGCCCTGCAAAAGCCTCCTCCCAGGACTCCTCATCTCTTCCTCCAGGCATCCTTCTGCACTCCTACTGCATCTGGTCTAGTCAAGGACCTATTTCACTATATGAAAGAAGCAGGAAGGATGGAGCTATTCCAGGTGAGGTTGGCCACGGTTCTGAGCAGCCTGGGCTAGTTGAGGGTGTCCCTGCTCCCTGCAGGGGGCTGCACTAGATGCCCTTTGGAGGCCCCTTCCAGCCCTAACCATTCTGAAGGTCTGGCACCAGCATGATGGGACCAGGTACATCAGGTAGAGCTGGACAGAGAGGAGACATCTCCCTTGACAGAGAAAGGACTAAAATGTCCAATTTAGTCCTAGGACTAAATGTCTCCTTTATTGGAAGAACAAGGAACAGAAAATCTTATTTGGACCTTCACAGCTTGAGACCTCTCACAGCCCAGGGTGCTTTTCAGCTGTTCAAGAGAGGGAAATATGAGGAAAACCTCTGGTCTGGTTTGGAGCAGGGAGCACAGAGAGCTGAAATAACCCAGCAAGGGGCTGGTACACACATGGTATCCAAGGGTGATATTGAAGGGTGGTATCAAAGGATGAATTTGGGGTTTCTGAATAGGTTTAGTCCTGTTCTGCAGTGTGCCTGATGTTGCTGCCTGTGGAGGGAGAGCAGAAGCAGCTGTTTGGGCTGCTGAGTGAGCAGGCATGCATGCACCCACTCTCACTTCTGCATTTGCAGTGAGGAGATATGATACAGTCCCTCCAGCCTCTAGCAATCTGCATCACTGGCCTAAATATTAAAACTCATTCAGTCCTTCCCCCTGCCCCCAGTTTTGGGCTTGGCCTCACAACAGACTACTAAAAATAAACCCAAACAAATGAAAAAACCTGGATGGTTTATCCCCCCAGTGTCCAAACCTTTGAGCTGTGCTGGGAATAGTGATTTCAAACCTCGCCGAGGCCAAAGGGTGAAAATGCACCCTGCAAACTATACTTCAGAGCAGGGCTCCAGGTGCTGGCACCTTGACAAGAACAAGACACCCACGATAAGACTCGAGATTTCATCCTGGGAGGAGGCATTACTGCCTCTCAGGCAGAGCTGGTTGGAGGTACCAAGCATGCCTGGCTTCAGCAGGGAGAGCCCAGGCTCTCCCCCAGCTCCCCTCACCCTCCACACCTGCAGGACACCCCCCAGATGCTCTCAGGAATCTCCTGCTGTCTCCAGCACCAAGGCAAAGAAGACACACGTCAGCCCTCCCTCATCTCCTCCCCCTTTCCCTGCAGACTGGGAGCCTTTTATCCACCTAGTTGCCTTCCCAGGAGATGAATATTTTAAAATCCTTCTTTTTACTATTTTACACAAACTATATAAAATATTAAGTATGTGTCAAAGTGTCCTTTTGATGTGTTGTTTTTTTTTCTCTCTCTCTCTTCTACATACCAGGGCTTCCTTGGTCTAGAGCTCAACGCTTGATGCAGGAGAGTCCCTTTGTGCATCACGCTGCTGGGGACTCCCACAGAGGCATCCCTGGGCTGGCCAAGCCTGGTCCAGCCAGGTCCTCCACTCCACCAAATCCAGCTTGTATGGAGCTGCTGGATAATTCCTTCCTCACACATCCCTATTGATTTATTTATTAGGCTGGGACACTGCCTTCGAGGCACTGCACATGCCCAGCTCTGCTGCTGGGAGGAGAGGGTTGCTGCTTATCCCTGTCTAGCTCCTGAAGCCAAACCCTGTAAACAATGGTAATAAATGCCATAACTCGGGGTATTTCTGAGAAACCAAGGCTCCAAACCAAGATCTAGCTCCTAGAAGTGAGTCCTAGCAGGTGGTACACAGGAAGACCTAAAGTCCAATGCACGTTGCACTGTGCAAATCTATGTTGGCAGGACAGATTGATTTCTTCCTGGCCCAGCTGACTCAGTGGGAACCACTGCTCTGGAGCTGGAGATTTGTTAACACACTTAGTTTATTCTTCCTCAGTCGTGCAACTTCAGGCCCTGTTCTTATTCATTCAAAACAAAACAAAACTAAAACACAACAACCCAACTAACCTCAGCAAAGGCAAATCTGAAGAGAAGTTGACAGAATGCAGCAAAAAGAAGAGATCCTCAGAGGTCTTCTGGGTTTCTGGTTTGTTCTCATGAACACCCACTGCTCCCACCCCTTCTTTGCAGGGAGACTTCTCCTTCCTCCTGACTCCTCCTGCAGATTTCCAACTCCCACCTCCACGTGCACTCTGATGTTCCTGTCCTCTCCATCTCTCAGCCTCTCCTCCTCAGCTTCAACCTTTCCCTGCCTTCTCTGTGGGGTTGGATCCCCTCAGTAACCAAGTGTCTGGATCTCCAGAGGTGGAGAGGCTTTTTCACTCTTTCTGCTGCCATTTCATCTTTCTCTTCAGCCCCTGCAGGCTCTAACAGCTCACCAACATGCATGGTGTTTCCTCTAGCACCTGCCCAGGTTTCTGCCACTCCTATGCCCTCCTTGATCTGCTTCCTCAGTTCCAACCTGTCCTTACCTTCTGGCCAAGCCTCCAGGTCTTTCTCCTGCTGCTACTTTACTTTTGGTGCGCTGGGATATTCTTGATGCTTTTCCAAACCCAGCTGTAGGTTGTGACATCGAGTGTTAGACAAGGATGAGAGTCAGGTCAGCAATAAGTACACAATGCTGGCAGCACTGACCTGGAGAAGAACCTCCAGACACTGGAGAGCTGGAGTCAGTCAAAGCAATAGATCATGCTCTGAATTGCCCTCCAGACCTCACCAAGCACAGTGGGACTCAGACACCCACCTCACTTGGAGCCAGGGGGACACATCCCACTCGTGGTGCTGAGGTCTCTGTCCAAATGCATGATGACCCCAGGTGAACAGTGACACCATGAGTGGTGCTAGTGGGCACCCCTTAGTTTCTGTGCACAGACGTCAACCACTCTTCTGTCTAGGACTGTCAGAAACATTGTTTTTCAGCTAATTAAAATGGTAGCAGCTGTTTATCATCTGAAGATCTGTCAGCTCTGCTGAAGGTAGGTGGTGGCTATTTATTTTCAGTATAATTGTCTTAAAAAAACTGCAGTCATCCAAAAAAAAAAAAAAGAAAAAAGGAAAGCTGGCCCTTTAAAGATTCCAAATATATTTTTTTTTCCTACAAAATGTTTGTTGATGGCACTCGAAGCTCAACATGACCTGGCAACAGAAATCCAACCACATCTTGGGCTGCATCCCCATTTGCATGGGCAGCAGGATGAGAGGGGGATCCTGCCACTCTGCTCCCAAGTGCTCTGGGGAGACCTCTCTGCAGAGCTGGGTCCAGCTCTGGATCCTCAGCACAGCAGAGCCAGGGAGCTGCTGGAACAGGACCAGAGGAGCCCCAGCAATGCTGGGAGGACTGGAACCCTCTGCTGGGTCAGGCTGGGAGAGCTGGGGGTGTTCATCCAGAAGAGAAAGCTCCAGGGACACCTTCCAACAGCCTTCCAGTACCTGGAGGGGGGTCCTAAAGGAATCCGGAGGAAGACAGAGGGATGTAATGACAGGACAAGGATTGATGGGTTTAAAATGAAAGGAGATTTAGATGAATATGAAGAAGTTCTTTGCTGTGAGGATGGTGAGACACTGGGTGGTTGCCCAGAGAAGCTGTGGATGCTCCATGCCTGGAAATGTTCAAGGCCAGTTTGGACAGGGTTGCTGGAGCAACCTGGGCTAGTAGGAGGGCGACTCTGCCCGTGGCAGGGAGGTTGGAGCTAAATGATCTTTGTAAGATCTCTTCCAACCCAGAGCATTGTATGGTTCTGTGACTGACTATTCCCTGGCTTCAGCTCCTCAGATCAAAGCCTCCAGCTCATGCTGGAAGGATGGTATTTCCAAAGAACCTCCCCCAGAAGAGACCTGCTCACCCAGCAAACAGGCACAGGCACTTCTTGGCTTCACCACAACATCATTAAAGACTGAAAATAGCAAAGCCCAAACCTTTGCTATCCAGCCATTTATTTTATTTTTTTTTTAATTTTAACTTCTTTATTCATTTGACCACTAAAAAATTCATTACATCTAAAGTTTAATGAGAAATTAAATGGATGGATTGGCTGCTAAACAGCCTGTGTGCGGGTGTGAGCACTGCCAGAGGGGCTGTGGGCTAATGAAATGTTTAATGCTGAGGACTGCAGCAAGCTTGGGCGCAACAGATGCCGGGTTTGGTATATAAATAAATGCAATGATATGATCTCATGTTCTCTTGACACTTTTCTGAAGCCCTCCTCCTCTTGCAAAAAAGCTTCAAAACTTCCCAGGAACTTCCTGAGTTGAAGGCTGAGCTCATACAACACTCTCTCCTCATCCTCCACAACCTGCATAAGGCAGGGCTGGGTTTTCTCTCAAGTCCAGGCAGATTCTCATCATCAAACTCAGCTGATCTCTTGAGAGCTGCTGAGAAAAAGCTGACCAATGAAATCCACACATGGATGCCTCTGACAGTGCTCTCTGCAACTCTTTTGGGCATATCTGCACATGCTTGGGAACTTTGGGATCAGAGCTCTGAACCCTGATCACAAGAGACATCCTCTCCTGCATTTCCTGAATACAAACAGCCTCAGGATCATGAAGATAACACAGGGAGCCATGAGTAATTCAGACCCAGGGATAGTCCAAGTGAAGAAGAAGCCTGAGGTCATTACCCTTGAACAGGTGTGTATTGAGCCATGGGCACCAGGCTGGGAACAGGAACCCCAGGAAGAGCTGCAGCATCAGCAGCTTGCACAGGGCACCTCAGCTGCACTGCAACTCACATTTGAGTTGAAAAGACAGGATGTGCCCTCAGATTGAGTCAAATCCAGGCTGTGGCAAGGGGAGTGGATCCTTGAAATCCCATCCCTGTCAGTGCATCCTTTCAAAACCTTCAGTGTCCTGGCTGGCTGTGTGCAGAACATAAATGTGTTCACCAGGAAAACTTAAGGGGAAATCATGCACCCCCAGTCTGCTGCCCTGATTTTTGCAGGAAACTACTTCTTCCCATGAGAGAGGAGCTAGCTGGACCCTGAGATGTGCCCACGCCCTGGAATGCCCCTCTGTGGACTACTCAGTTCAGCACTGAGTGACATGGTGGGCTAGGGATGCTCAAAACATGACTTGAGACTGTCAGGAGTGGCTAGAGCTCCTTGCAGCTCCCTGTTAGGGGTGTTACACTGAGCTGTTGTTGTGTCCCTGGCCTCTGAACGTGACTCTCCAGTTTGCACCAGTTGGGTGTAAAAGCAGAGCCAGGCTCCAAGGAGTTTGTCACATTGGATTTGACAACTTGTAAGCAGTGTGACTGGGGATCAGGGTTGTGATTGAGGCCAAGAGTGAGTCAGCCATGAAACCATTCACCTTGTGCTTGTCCTGCACAGCAGCCATGGAGGGGTTAGTGCCTGCAAGAAAGAGCAGGGATTTCCTGCTGTTTTCAGAAGGGAGGCTACCTTTGGGAGCAGCAGGGGTGTTTGGATCTTTTCTATTACCACTCCTTAATCTTCGTGTAAAATTGGCTAGTGGGCTTGAAGCCAAAGGCAAATCCCCAGATTCCCAACGGCATCCTTTAAATTAGAATAAAACCAGCGGAGTTTGTCACTCAGAGAAGGAAACGTTGCACTTGTGACCTTCATCGCTGCCTGATGATGTGTAAACCTGCTCTGCTTTGGTTGCAAGCTCCTAAGAGGAGCAGAGAACTGGAGCAGGAGCCCTGCCCACTCTCAGCCCAAAAGGTATTTGAGTCTTTCGTTATGAAATTCCCTCCCATTTGTTTGTTTGGAGGCAGAACCACACGTTGGTGACCAGCTGATCAAACGCCCCGGCTTCCCATCACCTCAGGCTCCCAAAATACATTTCCCCCTCAGAGGACCCTCTCTCTGGCAGAGAGCAGAAGATGGATACCAGAGGATGGGGCTCGGGTTATTCCTTCACATCCCACAATGTTATCAGATGATTCCTTGGAGCCAGAATTGCACCACTTTGCTGAAATGATCAGAGAATTAACATATCACACTGCAAATAGATAAGCCTGCCTCCTAAGCCAGGTCTCAGGAGGTAAATGTGCACAAACAGCCTCACACAGCAGCAGTGTGTCTGGAGGGCTGAAAAGGAGACTGGCTGTTGGCCACACAACAGTTAATGTTTTCAACATTAACCTGCAGAAGAGATTAGCATCATCTCCACCAAGGTATGAGGCCAGCATGCAGATCACAAGGGCCAGATGAACCCAGAGGACAGGTGAATCCCAAAGTGCACTGGGAAAATGTGGTAAGAAACCTGTGAAAAGTGGCCAAATGTGAAATACACCCACCTAAGAATTCATCATTCAGCCTGGGAATACTGTGAGGGGGGAACGTCGTTCTTGGGAAGCCACATGTTAGGAAGAATTTGGGGCAGGCAATCAGTTCAGAGTGATTTCCATGCATCAAGGCAAAGAGGCAAATAAATTATCAAGTAGAAGGGAAGAGTCTGTACCTCTGAGTTTAGCACTGGAGGCAGCACTGCTGGAACAGCATGTCCACACCAGAACAACACTGATAAACTGGAGAAGGTGCAGGAGGGACTCAGAACAGGTCGCAGACTCTCACTCTGCTCCATTTATCAGGGAGAAGGTCAAGAGTGACTTGATCATTATCTGCAGTTACCTGCTCAGGGAGCAGAAATCCAATAGCCCAGAGCTCTTCAAACCAGCAAAGATCTAACAAGATACAAAGCGATGCCACGCTGGAGCTAGCAAGAGGGCATGGGAGTCTTAACACTGAGATTTAGAACTAATTTACCAAGGATTGGGGAGGATTCCCCAGCACTACAGATTCTAAATTAAAGTGTTCTGAAGGGAGAAGCTGAGGATAATGAGTGGCTGTGCTGTTGGCTGGAAATCAGACCAGAGAGCTCATCAATGAGTGATGCTGCCACACGAGGGGACAAGCTGTGACCTGCTGAGGTGCCCACCTCTGCACTGGCTGGTTTACCTGGAGTGTTTCTTGCCTTCTTCTCCACAGCTACTCAGGAACTGGTCAAAACTTGAAGTGGTCTCTTCAAACCTAGTGGGATTTTTGAATAGCTGTGCTTCACCCCTGTGAGGTGGGACGTGCCCTGATGTGTTCAAACAGGCAGAGGGTGGGCAGAGACAGGCACAACTCCACTCCGAAAGCACAGGACACAGTTGTCCTCCCTCCTGAAGGCCCAAGTCCTCCCATTAGGAACATATTATCTTTCAACCTAACACACAGACAGAAGAAACTGGTTCAGATGCTCCTACTGCAGGGAGCTCTGCCTGCTCTTGCACACACAGTCTGCTGCAACCAGAGCCTCCTTCTCCAGCACAATCACAGAAACACCTTGAAATGAGTAGGATCACACCTTCCCCCCCCCCCATCAGGGGAAGGAAGGTAACGTGGCATCTATATCTGGAGGAAGCCACAGTGCCCCTCATTTAGGCAGACAATCTGATTTTGCTCGTGGCCAGCAGGGCAAGTGAGGTTCTCCTCCCCCTCTACTCTGCACTGGTGAGACCCCACCTCCAGTACTGTGTCCAGTGCTGGGCACCCCAGTT
>JANHGL010002766.1:10057-36616 GCA_024611195.1 Ceyx melanurus
AGGTCTATCGTCTGTGGTGTCTTTATATTCTTATATTCTTTTATACACTGTAGATACATGCCTAAAGTCCCCAACAGCTGGTTAACTTTTAAATTAAACTGCTGAGTAAAGAGAGGCTTTAGATGATGATCATTAGTTTTGTGTAGAATCAGTGAGTTAAATATTAGTGTTAACAAGATGTTTCTTTTTATCATAGGATAAAAAAGTTTAGGAAAAATATCAGCATTTTTGTTCATGTGTTGCCTCTGAAATGTAAATCAACAAAAATAATAAAAGAAATACTTTTAAGTATTCTGAAAACAGCAAGAAAGGTGTGGAAAGAAATACCTTGGAACATCCCAGACATACACAGCTGCTTGCCTCAGTCTGGCATCAAAGAGAGCAGTTAGAGTAGATCCTGAAACTCTGCTTGGGAATGTGAAGTTTCTGGAAACAAACACCCAGGCCCAGGGAGGTGAAATCCAGCTTTCCTTGTGTTTCTGCCTTTGGGGCTGAGCTGCACACTAGCACAGCCCTGTCTTTGTGGGCAGCCCAAATGGATGTGCTTAGTACATGATGCCTTCCTGCAGACCTCAGAGTTTGCTGCCCATAAGCAGAGCTGATGCTCAGTGTGTCACTGTGCAGACTGGTCTCCCAGGAATTGTGCTGCTGCTTATATTGAATATAGGCTGAGTGGCACATTTAGAGTTGTGTGATGGGGCTGAAAAAGTGGTGTGATATTTATTTATTTATCTATTTTCTGTCATGAGGAGCAGCTTTCTGTGGTATTACATCTGATCTACAGACTATTTCTAAATTTATCCAGGGGTAAGGAGAGAGGTGGAAATCCAAGAAAGCTGTGTGCAGCAAGCTGAAGGACTGCTGTAGAAATCTACAAAAGCTTCCAGAGGCTGTTCATTGGTTGTTGGTTGAAAATGGATGACACAGAATGAGTTAAATTCTCTCTGCTGTCTTATGATCGAGAGGTCAAGGTCTGGATGCAATACTGTGCATGAACTATCCTGGAGAGCTCTTTGCAGTGCACTTTATAGGAGGGCACTCCAGTCATTGTTTTGGCTACAAGCAGCTAACCCTCCAGGGTATTTGCATGAACAAGCGTCACCTCTCTACTTCCTTCTTGCCAGACCTGTTGAGGTTTGGTAGCCTCTCCTACTTATGACACAGGAGATGTATTGCAGCTGAAACGAATGGAGGTATTTGTAGGGTTGTGTTCCTGAATTGCTCAGCACCTGCTCATTGTACACTGACTTTCACTGGGGGCTATAGTTTGTGCTAAAGATGTCTAGCAACCTAGTAAAAAAGCCCCAAAAAACAACAACAAAAAAACCCCCATCCAAACCCAATCATTTACTCCCTGCTTGTGCAGGTGGCACCTACCATGAGTTAGTACAGACCTTCCCAGATAGCAGTTGAGGAACTACTTCTGTGACTTGAATGTTGCTATCGACTGTATCATGTAATTCACTCTTACATTACAATAGAGGTAGAAGGTCCCATGGAACTTTGTATTAATGTCTTTACTGCCATTCCAGATGGTGTTTATTTTTGTGTATCCTTTTATTCATCAGAAAAATGAAAGTGTATGAAATTAATGGCAAACTGAAGTTCTGCTTCATAGCACTTACTGTCTTTTAAGACATTTACAACTATTGCCTACCTATCTGTCCTTAACTGAAGAGCAGAGCCTATGGTGGTGTATTTCCATGTTTAGAGCATAGGATTTTGTCAATGTTAGTATACAATCTTAGTCTGAGATGTGTGAGGTTTATGTGACTGATACATTAGTATCTTTTAGTTCTTTGCTTTTACACTAGTAAACTAGTATTTTTTTTTCTTTTTTTACTGTTCTGCTTTTTTTAATTTTATGCATGAAGGATTTTTTCAGATGGATTCCTTCAGAAGTGCTTTGCCCGCAGCAGAAGTTTGATGAGAATCTGTGCTGTTTGTAGACTGGTTTTAGGAAAGGAGTAAGAGATGTGTTGTAGATGCTTGGTGTAAGATGCCTATTTCGTCCTAGCCTGCTATAAAAAGATACTTGAATGGGTAAAGCTTCATATGTGTGCAGCAACACCCTGCCCAGGGGGGTTGTGGAGTCTCCATCTCTGGAGACACTAAAGACCCGCCTGGATCTGTTCCTGGGCGACTTGGTCTAGGTGATCCTGCTCAGGCAGGGGGGTTGGACTAGATGATCTTCTAGGTCCCTTCCAACCCCTAATATCTATGAATCTATGAGTCTATGAAATGGCTATCACAGAGCTGGCAGAGCATTGCTGGGATGTTTGTGTTCACTGTGGCAAACCTCCTTCAACATTTGATGGATTGTTTGCAAGGGAGCATCATGACCTCCCTGAGAGGTAGCTTGCTGGGAGTGCTGGAAGCGCTTCAGAAAATTTGTCCCTCTTCTCTGGCCAGGAGGCTTTCTTCAAGCAAAGCAGAATATTGACCCTAAAAAGTCTCCAAGTAAAACCTAACCGGTAGGGAGCATAAATGGATTATTTTATATCAAAAGTAGCACACTATCTGCCTGCTATAAACATTGTGCTCTCATTTCTACCTGTTCTTGCCCAGGTTGAAATATTTTAGCTGTACACTTGGAAATCTGGGATGACTGAGTGTTGGTACTGTGAGGTCACCACAGCTGTAATTAGCTAACAGCTAGCTTCGTGTCCCCTGTAGTTATGGGCCAGAAAAACGCAGGGGAGTCAAGGTTGCCTGTGAGGGCAGAGTTTACATTGTTGAAATTACATGTATATACTGACATGGGTCTTGCATTTAGTGTCATACTTTGTGTCTATCAAAGCATCAGTAAAGAAGCCCCATCTGTAAAAAACTGGAAATGTGGTTCGGTTCCAGCAGGAAAGTGCCTGAACAGCTCTCTGCAGTGAGCTGGAATATGGGAAGAAAAAAGGCACTTCTCAGGTCAGGGATTTTGCACTCATGTGAGTGAGAGCAAGCTACTGTCAAAGTCTTTTGAGTTATAGTTGCTGGTGTTTGGGAGCTGGGTACCATGGTGAAGGAAGCTCTGGGTCTTTTTGAGGAGTGGATTCATGCTGTGCCATTGTGTAGGAAAAGTAAGGATGAGAAATAATACACGTCAGGCACAGTTGCAGTGCTGTGAACTTTGCAACAGAAGGGACACGTGATGCGTGGGTCATGGCAGTGTTATCTGAACTCTCTCATTGTGGCACTCACAGCTCTGCCCTGCAGCACTCAGTTCTGTCTCTTACAGTGGTGCTTAAGGTTTTGGTGGTCTGTGCTCTGTTTTGTGTGGATAGATGCATGCCTTTCCTGACTAGCAAAGCAAGTCTCTATTTGGTATTTGGAACTTTACAAGTGGGTTTATAACAACTAAGAAAAATATTATTTATACCTTATTACTCATGTTTCCTCTTGGGTGTAACTTGCAGCCTGATACTGCTCTTTATTTTGCTGGCCCATTGTTAATTTGTTCATTTTGTATGATAGCTTTGCAGCTGGTATTATTTGCTATTTTGTCTGCTTTTTTTTTTTTTTTTTTTTAATGGGACAGGCCTTGTTTTTGGTGAAGTCAGTTTGGGACTTTAATTCTAATGAGTAACCTTACCAAATGAAAGCTTCTAGTACTATGTTGCCCTGTTTTTATGCTTGACAGATCTACATGAAGGAGTAACCCCTAGTTTCTCCTTTACTTGTTTACATGTAACATTTTAGTTAAGAATCTGTTTTGTTGTATACTAACTCAGTCAGTGGGCTTTTTAGTAAGATCAGCCTTCCGAAGCATAAGTATAATCAAATTCTTATGTTAGCTTTAATTCTGTGGTATGTCAGTTTAACTGTTGTGGAAATATGGATATTTTTCTGACAAGGTGCTGTGTTCCATGAAGAAGCTGTTGTAAATCAGCTGTGCCAATTTAAACATTACATAAAATATTGTAATATAGTCTGACACTTTGCAGCATGAAAACGACAGACTTTGTAGAGCATTAAATTCTCTGTGCCAGCTTTTGAGAGCTCAGACACCATCTTCGGTGTATTTGCGTTGTACAAAAAGAGTGGCTCTGTCTTCTATCTTACCATTTTCAGGTGGTGTGGGAAGAAGAGCAGCTGGTTATATTACCTTCCTTAAAAGCAGTAGTTGGCTTTTCACAGCCTAGCTCAACTGGTGCAAGAAAACTTTTATGGGAAATCTTTGCAGCTGATATGCAGCAATTTTGCAGAGCTTTTGACTGGCATTTATAGCCTTTCTGGGCCTGGGATGCAAGAAGCTGTAAATGAGAACATACAGGAATGAACCTGAAGGTGCTTGTGTTGATCACAGTGCTGTGGTGCAGGCACTGTTCATGGTTGGTGCCACCACTGTAGAAAAGAGCCCGTGATGGTGCTGGCCTGTTTCAAGCCACCTGTACTGGCTGTGCGTTTCCCAGATGGAGATCTGGACAGCTTAACAAAAACTCTTGAAGCACATGCTTGTAATATGTTGAATTACTGGTTTCTAATGTCCCTTTGAATATAGAAAAAGGTTTCTAGCTGCTGCACATGAGCAGTCCACACAGAGCACATAAGTGAGTGGAGATGTTTTTAGCTGCTTTTTTGCATGAGAATTTTTAGCTTTGCATGGAAGAGGTTGATGATTTAGTTGGCAGGGGTTCAGAAATAAACTTATTTTTAATGTATCTAGGGATACATATTAACAAAACAGTTTTTGTTTTTCAGATTGCCAGCACTCCAAAAATAGAGATTTCCAGCAAGAATTTCTTCAGCTAGTGAAGAGGCAAGGGCAGCATTAAGAATACACCCCACCCTCCCTCAGTGCTTTTTGGAAAGCTTCAGGATGCAAAGGAAAACAAGGCATGCAGAGAGCGAGTAAATTATGCAAGGTTTGTTTGTTTTTATTTTGTCAGTTTGTTTATTTCTGAATATATATATTGGGTTATGAAACAATTATAGGCCAAGATCCAGATACAACCAGCTTAAAATGTCTTTATTCTCTGGGTCTTAATGTTTCATATTGGCTGGGTGCCTTTGAGGTTTTAGAGTCAACCAATAGTGAACACCAGCACTGAGGGAAATGTAGGCGCTCTGAATTGTTTCTCTCAAGGCATTCATCCAGCTCTTAATGCTTCTGCCTTCAAAATAGGTTGTATTTACAAAACTTCAGACAAGCGTCAGAATCTGTAAATAACATAGATGCAGTTTTCTATACTTAAGGAGGTAGAAGGAGGGGTTTAGGCTTTTTCCTGCCCAGCTATTAAGAGTGTTATGATGTGGTAGTTGTCTGTCTATTAAAGGAGAGGAATGGATGAGAGTCCTGGGGAGCAGGGTTGGACCTTAGTGCATCCAGTTCATCCTCATTCCCCAGGAGTTTGTCTGGCACGATCTTAAATACTTCCACAGGTGAGGGCTGCAGTTTCAGAAGGATTTGGTCTCATCCTGTGCTGGGACAGGATTGCATTTCTTGCCTGACAAAATACTTTGGATAGCAAAATTGTGCTGAATAACCAAGTGAACTTGCCAAGTTGCATTTTTTTATTTTATTTTTCTCTGACTGACACACACCAGGCAGGTGGCTCTTAGAGATTATTATATTTTAACTGTTTGAATATCATATAACTAATATAAATTCAGTTTATTTTGTAATCCACTCATCTATTTGAAAATCAGTGTATAATGGAGCATTACTATGTTATGTAATGACTTTTAAATTCTGCCACTAGAAAGGAATTTAGGGCACCAATGCCACAGGAGTCAATACGCAGAAGTTCTGCAATTGCTGTTGTTTGGTTAGCATGATTTGCCCCATTCTTTCCTAAACTGGGTTATTTTTAATGCTATCTTATATGTTCAGGATATATTATAAAATGAAAATGGTTTTGCAGGAGTGATGTGTATTATGTTGAACATGATGAGAACAGTCTAGAAACTCATCTAAGTTTTGGAGTATTCCCTCCTCAAAGAGGTAAATTAACACAAACAAAAAACCTCAAATTATGAAACTTCAAACTGATGTTGATAAAAGGACAGTTCTGATGCAGTGTCATGGTGATTGATAACAACTAGACTTACTGTTCTAGTGTGTTTTACCATGCTCTATTGCCTCAGGTTAAAAGCATGACTGAGATTTTATGCACTGCAGCACTTGTAGGATTTTTAAATTTGTCATGTTAATCAGTCTTTTGGGAACTTTGGGATTTGTGGCAGTTTTTGGGTTTTTTAGTTTTGTTGTTGGTTTGGGGGTTTTGGGGTTTTTTTGGTGGTTGGTTTGTTGTTGTCAGTTTTGTTTGATCTGTATTGGTAAAATGAAATGCTGGACCTGATTTTAAAATGTAATGAGACTAACATCTGTTGGGGCATTGGGTCCCACAACCATCACAGCCCGCTAGTGATTTTTGCTATGTTTCAGTGCTGGGGAGTTACCTGCACTATTTATTATTAACCTTGTAAGCTCTTTAGCTTTTTATCCATCAGTATGGTTTTTTTTCATTTGGTATGTTATAACCTGTGGCTTTCCAAAAAGCAATGAAAACTAAGGACAAATTTGTCAGTGGCAGAAGGTGAATTTGAGAACTGTGTGAAGACATGGAAGATAAAATGAAGGCATGCAGATTGCTAATGATAAACATACCAAGAGCAGCCTAAAATTATAAAGCAGTGAGTTGCATTAAAGCACTAATTTGCATTTTGGCAAAGGCGTAGCTGCATTTTTGGACTATCCCTTTAATTCTGCACTTTTAATTACCTGCTGACCAGTTCCTGGGGAGGAAGCAGCAGGAATTGAGCCAGCAGCAGCTCCCTGACGTAGTGGTTTCTATCAGAGCAATGGAATTCCTAAGGTTACTTTGAAACCTGGGGTCTCCTGCTGTAGACCAGCAGACTAACTTAAATAGAAATCTAATTAGTAAGTCCAAGATACCAAATAAGGCTCACAAGTGCCATCTGTTCAGTTTTACAACCTGAAATTAAGCAGTGACTCGCAATAATAAGGTTGATAGTTCCTGCATTTGTTGCAGCTAAATTTTGTTACAGCACCTGGCCTGTACAGACAGAGTTGTGCAGATCCTGTTAGTGTCAATAACCAATTGGACTTCATAAGTATTTCAGCAGAGTGTGCTCTGGAAATAGAGGTAGTTTAAAACTTAATTTAATGAGGAATGCATTGATACTGTCAGTCTCTGTAGTGATTTACCAGCCTATTAATAAATTTTTCCTAGAAGGAATATAAGGAATATAATGTATGGCCCTAAAGAATTCAAACTGAAATAATATTCCTGTCATCAAAGCTGACTAGCTGTAGTTGCTGACTGCCCTTATATTCTAGTCATACATTAATTTCCCCATTGCCTTGGTTTTCTCTGTTCCAACTTTGTCCACTGCCCCACAGCTCGATTGCACCAGCAGCAAAGTTCATCAGCCTCACTAAAGCCTACGGTGAAAAGATAGGTATGGCTGACAAAGTTGAATGATGCTGCCTTCCAGTCACAGGTCAGCTCTCCCTGTTATGCATATCCAGTTTGGCACTTGTAAACTGGCACTGCTGGTAAGATGCCAGGATGAAAGTGGTACCTTTCCCTAGGGAGCTGTTGGGGTGTGCCGTGGGAAGGGAATTAAACTTCCTCAGGGGAGCTCAGGGTGCTGTGGCCCTGCTGCGTAACTACCCAGATGCCCGTGTTGTTCTGTGGCCAGTCAGAGGTAGCTCATCTCTTGTTCTGGAGAGCTCATTTGCTGTAACGTGAGGTGGCAGAGGATTGCTATGTGTAGGCAATGCAGCTGATTTGTAGTGAGCGTCACACTAGGTTTTTCCTGGTCTGTATGGCCAAGCCTTGAGCAGAAATAGTGGTGCTCTGCATGTCAGCCTGGGAGTAGAAGGAGTATTTGTGTTTATATTTCTCCAAGATGCATTTTAACTGAGCTGACTTCAGTCAGGGTAGATCACTGTTCTCCCACCCAAGCCCTACCATTGTCACTAACCCTGCTTGAGGCTCTGACAGCTGCTGAGTTTGTCTGTTCAGAGATTTACTTTCCTGCTGAGGATGTGCCCTCGTTTCTTCTTCTTTCCAATATCCTGTGAAACCTTATAGCATGATCTGCTGTCTTCCATCTTAATATGTTGAAGATGTCTTTCTTTTTTTTTTTCTTCTTAAAATTATATTTGTCCAATGTTCTTTAGAGTCTTCAGCTGGATTTACATATGGAGCTAATATCTTCAGAAAACATATTACACTTTCATACTGGGAAATGACATATTTCAAAATAATTGTCTGGGTAATGAATGATCCTGTAATAGAAATAATAAATTATATGATACTGTAATAGAAGATCCAGAGAAGAAGATGATGGGTAGTGGATATTGAGTGTCCTCTCTTCAAAACAGTCAGTGTTTTTTGTTCACATGCTCATGCCTTGCACAACCTTTTTTATAAAAGCACAGTGGACAATATTAATTTTTTTTTTTTGTGATATTTTTTCTCTCTAAAAGACAACACTTAAGATGATGTTTCCTTTTCATATTTGCTGTTGCAAGCAAACTTAGTGTGGTCCATAAGTTGTGTACATTTGCATGACCAAAAATTTTACTTACCGGTCTGGCCTGTTGTTGGCATTTAAAAAATAATTATTGATGTAACTGAACAAAATGGGTGTGCTCAATTAGAGATTTTAATAAAAATAATTAAAATATTTTTTTTTAAAAAAGAAAACCATGTATAGTAATTCAGTAGTTCTGAAAGTTCAGTGCACTTCCCTGTAGAAATACTAATTTGGAAAATGTTCCTAAAAGGCTGCAGTGGCTGGGCCAGTAAATGTAGCTTCAGATCATTTGTTGAGGTCTTGTGTGAAATTTCTGCTTTTCATGTCATCGTGCACTTTCCCTACAGATTGCCCCAGAAGAGAGTAGTTTGTATATGAGTAACAGCTGATGTTAAGATTCCAGTATCTTATGACAGATGTTTGGCCTTTAGGTGTATTTTCCCCTTTGTAACTACCAAGCCATTTGATTTCTAGAAATGTTCTTCCTTTGAAGTCTCCTGCAGCTCATATGAGGAGGTGACAATATAATTGCAAAACTCTCATTTGGTGCTGGAGCACATCTTCAGTGGAAACCAAATGATGCCACCCCCTTTCCTGAATTGCTGATAAAGGATCTTGCACACTGATCACTGAGGAACTTCACTCTAACCTTATAAAAAACCAAACCAAAACTCGAAAAACCCCACCCAAGTTTTAGGAAGCACACTGCTCTGGACTGGGTCACTGCAAAACTGAGTTTTAATGTTACAGATACTTGTAAGAGGTGGTATGTTGTGTTTTGCTCGGCATGAAACAGTGGAAAGGGTAGGGCATGGGCCAAATCTTGTGTCGTGGGGACTGATAAATCAACTACCTAAGTACTAAACCTACAGCTTGTTGACATATCAGAGGGAGAGGCAGAAATTTCATGGAAGATCAAAGGCATCAGAAGTAGCAATTAAAGCAATCTTATTTATTGATTTAGTTTTGTATTTCAAAACTTTTTACCCTTTTTTGCTTTATGTGTGGGCACAATGGATGAAGTTCTGTCTCTGTTGAAGTTAGTGGGAAGCTTGCCATCAGCTTTAATGGGACCAAGGTTTTACCCATAGTGTTTTAAGATGGTTTGAGTATTTATACAGCATGTGTATATTTTACGATTCCTTGGCTTGTAGGTAATAGTGAAAATGTTACTTACCTTTTTCAGTTACCTGAAAAAAATTATACTTATTTTTACAGTGGGAAGTTTCACCTAGTTAAAGCAAATTTTATGTTGATTTCCCCAAAACTACTTTTTTTTTGTCTACAGAAAAGGGCATTTTTACTGGCAGACTACCTTCCACTTTAAAGCAGAAATTAAAAGTATCCTTTGTCTTTTAAGTTATACAGTAGTGAAACAAGTCATATTTCTTTTCTGCTTAGCTGACTGCTTTTAGTATTTCACTAGCAATGTGACCTCAATGAATATAATGGTAAAATTGCACATGAAATCTTTTGAGGAAAGGAAAGGTCTCAAAAAAAACCCAAACCCCCCCAAAAAACCCAGAAGGAAAAGTATCAAGGATGTTCTTTTGATTGTTGTCTTGAAACAGCCCTGGTAATCCCTCTAGTGGGTATGGAAAAAAAGTTGGAAGAAACAATTACATTTAATGTGTGTGTCAGTGTAATCTGCTTGCATAGACCGTGTATTCAAATTATTAAAATTAATATAGAATAATTCCATTTTTTTCCTAGATGCCTCATATTGATTCTTAGTCCAGGACATTGATTTGAGGGTTTGTTTGTTTGGGGTTTTTTTTATACATAGTTTCATATGTAGTTTTTATGTTTTAATTTCCATTAAGAGGTTCTATGAAGGGTGAGTAGAAATAGTAGAACACTGAGCAATAATGACATGATAGGCTGAGATATTTCTTTATTTTCTGACCATTTTTAACTGGTAACATTTACTTAGATGAAAAGCAGTTCTCTGTACTGTGTGTTCATTTAATCCCTCATGAGCTATGTCCTAGCATTCCTTAATACAACCCATATTAAAAGGTTACTGAGTTCATCTGGCTTTCAGGATATCATCTTCCATTTCAGGTTGGCAAACCTTATGAAACACAATTATTTCTTTGTATCTGTTGATATCTTGCTGTAACTTGGATAGAATGCTCTTGAGGGTAGGGACTGAATTTTTAGTCCACCCCTACTTAATGCTGTAAAAGCTTGCGAGAAGGGAATGGATGCTTTTGAGTGTTAGTGTGGAGTAACATATGCTCATGGGTTGGTGAGAGTGGTTCTGGGTACCCCCAGAATCAGAATGTTCACAGAATCAGAATGATAGAATGGTTTGTGTTGGAACTGACCTTTAAAGATCATCCATTCCAAGCCACTTGCAATGAGCAGGGACATTAGTTTGCCCCATCCAACCTGACTGTGCATGTTTCCTGGGACAGTGCATCTACTGCTTCTCTGGACAACCTGTTCCAGTCTTTCACCATCCTCATTGTAAGAAATTTCTTCCTTGTATCTCCCAACCTTTAATTTAAAAACATTACCACTTGTACTATCAATACAGGACATCCTGAAAAGTATTCCCGTCTTTTTTTTATAAGCCCCCTTCCATGAGTGAGACAAATGAGAAAATAAGATGACTGTCATGAGGATTATGGTGACTTTTTCCACATGGCCTTATTTTCCCCAGCCATTACCTGAGCACTCACCATACATTAATCTTCAGCTTTCTTGTTTTTGCAGCCACTGCGTGTCCCTCTCCATCTGTCTAAGCCACTGTAGATGAACCATGTCAGTACTGGAGTTAATATCCAATGAAGCATATTTCCAGGTGGCAAATAACTATTCCACAGGCTGTTGCTTGGTTCATCTTTTTCTCCTCCCAGAAGTCAGAAAACATGCTGGAAGAGGGAAGCTTTTTTTTTTTTGGTGCTTGTTTGTTCCTTCTGTCAGCAGCATCTGGGCTGTTTCAGGAGCTCAGCAGACTGCTGTGCTGGAGCTTAGGAAATGATTGTAAGATGTCTGTGTTGGTTTATTTCCTGTGTGTCATTTCCTGTGATATTTCTACAGAATAGCCCTTTCTGCTGCACAGACATAAATCACCTGCACTATAATGCTGCCATAGAAAATGGAGCAGTATCTTACACATGCAATGGAACTGTAGTGCTGTCTACTAATGCTATTAAATATACTTAAGATAGTGGTAGATTTTTTGGAAAGTCAAGAGCAAATTCCCACAGGAGTAAAAAAATAACAAATTTATGGATATTTGTGTCACATTTTGTAATCACACTAAATGTGTTTCTGTCTTCTGAAATGCTTTTGTAACAAGTTGAATTTTTAGCTACTTTACATATCCTCTAGCTTTTACAGGCTATAATTTCTTTACTGTTGCCTTTGTTCTCCACAGAATATTTTTCATTTCTTCTTAAAATAATGTGAATTTAGATCAAAGTATTAGCAAATAGCATAGGATTGGCTTTATACCCAGAATCTCAAAGTCAGTATTTATCCAGGCTATATACAGCTGATTGATTCAAGTGGTTTCAGGTTTTGTGCAAGTCAAGAAGCTATTAATGCGTGCTGGAATAAAAGCCATACTGTTGAAAAAAGTTTTGATTGTTCGCAAATGTTGGAAATGAAAAACTGTTTGATTTCCAAGGCTTTTGTAGAATCAGGAAAGGAAGTTTTATCATAAAATCTAGGAGATAAAGGGTGGGTTTCCTAAGTTCTTGGGACTTCATGAGGAAAACCACAGACAATTGAGGTGACATTTGTTAGTTGTTTTTAAATGAATGTATTGCAAGGCCAAAAGTGATCACTGTGATCGTGTAGTTTGATTTCTTGAATAACACAGATTGCATGACTGAAATTCTTTTATTTCAAAAGAATCATTAGTTCAAATGTTTCTGTGGGTGGGTTTTTTTGTTGGTTTTTTGTTTGTTTGTTTGTTTTTTAAAAAAGAGAGAATAGGCTGTATTCCTTGATATGCTGCTTAATGATCATAATGTTTAAGTCCCTCCAAGCATGCTTTGCTTTTGCTGATGCTGATCACTGGTGGAGACTGGTTCTCCTAAGTAAACCTGTGAGCTTCACCCACCACATCTCCTTCCAGGTTCTTGCAGAATGTGATGAAATAAGCACTCTGTGGTGCTTTATCAGCTGATGCTTTTCTGGGTGTAAGTCAATACAGCAGGAAAGGATTTTATATTAGCCAGTCTAAGTGTGCAGCCTACAGGAAAAGATGCAGCAGTAGGGATACAGAATAATGGAATGGGTTGGGTTGGGAAGGGACCTTCAAGATGATCTAGTTACAGCCCCTCTGCCGCATGCAGGGGCACCTTCCCCTACACCAGGCTGCTCAAAGCCCCATCCAGTCTGACCTTGAACACTTTCAGAAAGGGAGGCATACGCAGGTTCTCTGGGCAGCCTGTTCCAGTGCCTCACCACAGTCAAATAATTTATTATATCAAATGTAAGTCTTCCCTCTTTCAGTTTAAAATAGTTAACCCTTACTCTATCACTACATTCCCTAATAAAGAATCCCTCCCCTTCTTTCCCTCTTTAAGTACTAGAAGGCTGTTACAAGGTCTCCCTGGAGCATTTTCTTCCCAGGCTGAAAACTCCAACTCTATCAGCCTGTCCTCACAGTGAAGGTGCTTCAGCCCCTTGGCCATCTTCCTGGCCCCATCCATTGTGGGTAGCTGAGCCACACCCATACTTTGGCTGCCATTCTACCTGGAGAAGCCATCTTGTCCATATACCTAGCTCTCTTCTCTCTGTCTTTCCCCTTCTTCCCCACACCCTTCACTGAGGATAAGAATTCTACTTCAGTACAGCACTTCTGGATTTTTAAGTGAAAAGCCCCACTCATGATGATATGCCCTGTGTAATTGCACATACTTTGCCAGGCCGTAGCAGGTGGCATTCAGCAGCAAAGAGCCTGACTTTTTAACTAGTTATGATAGCAGTAAATAGTAATAATTTCCCTAAACAAAGTCTTGGCATCGCTGAACACTGTGGGGATTTTACCACCAGTGGGATCTGGGTCAGCATTCATTCACTACTGTGCTTTTTGCTTTTTTTTTTCGTCTTGGCAACTTCCAGGAGGATTGCCCCACTGGGACAGAGATGGCAATCTGATTATATTTTTGAGTGTTGTCTTCTGCAACAAACAGTTCAGGTTATTAACAGTCTGGGTCAGAACCATGTCATTAGTTAAAATGTTGTGGAATTTTAAAACCATGGTTTTGTAACTCAAAGGATTTGGAAACCTTAGTTACGAATCACTGCTGCTGTCTCGACTGTGGAAAGAAAAGAGCAAGTGTTACTCTGTGAAGTGGTAGCTCAATTTTTGGCTTAAAAACAATAAAATACCTTTATATGTCATACAGAAAACTGACTTTGTTGTGAAGATCAATTTTCATTAGGAAAAGAAAAACTAAATGCAGAACTGTACTGTCAGCTACTGGGTGTTTTTTTCCAATCACTTCTGCAAGGATTGCATGGAAAATTTATACTATTATTTTTCCCAAAATGTAGTCTACAATTGAAAAAATGCTTTTTTAAAGCAAGTACAGTATTAAAAAGTTTCAAAGCCATTAGCTGTGAGATGGGCATTATTTATTTGGAAATTATTGCCTTTGTCTATTTCCTGGAAAAAAATGGTTCCAACCTGCTGACACTTGAAATGGCCGTTTTTTTCATTTTGCCACAGTCAGTTACTGGAGGTTTTTAGCACATTTGTAATGGGTAATGTGGTATTTCTCTCCCTTGTTGCTTTTTTTTTTTTTTTTTTGCTAATTTGTCTGTATATGTAACCTTCACTGTTAGATGTCCTTATACCTGGAAAGCTTTCCCTGACACCTATACAAAGGCTTGCTCACTTAAATTCAAGCTGATTTATTTTTCATCTATTCATGATGAGGCTGGATGACAGCTGATCCCAAATCACTTTACTACAGCCTTTTATGTACTGAAAGAATATTCTGCTTTCCATTTTTTGTTCTATCCTAAAGAGACTTGTCCTTCCTTTTTAATTTCTTCAAAGTACTCTGTCTTTCTTTTAAATAACTGAACAAAGTAGTTCACTGGAAGTTTTAACAACATGAAAGAATTATTAAATTTATTAAAATTATCAAATATAAGAATGTATTTTTGCTTGAAAAATTACTGACTCTTATTGTTTTGTGTCTATATCTTTTTAGCTGTAGTGTCATCTTTACTTCCTTCATGCACACCTTAGATTAACTAAAAGAAAAAAAATAAAGCCAACAACACAAATTATGGTTTGCATGAGGAGAAGAAATGTAAATTAATTTTTATTTATGTAAGGAAATGGTTTGAATTGTTTTCAAAGATTGTAACTTTTCTCTGCTTGTTGTGGTGTGTATTCTGTGACTTTTGTAGGGTGTGCTCTTCAGCCAAATGGACAAAATGGAGAATTCACTGTGGTTCTCAGTTGCACCAGTGTGAAACAGGGTGAAGCTGTTTGACTGGTAAAGATCAAGAATGTGTCACATGTTCAGAGGAATTTACTGCCTAAAATTAGCAACATAATGTGCAAATACACCATTGGGGTATTGCTTGCTGAAGAAAGGAAGATGGTAGATGGGTATAATTACAAAATGTTACAATGCCTTTATCTGTTTAATTGGATGATGGAGCTTGCATTTCTGTGACTTTTACAAATCAAATCTCCTTCCATACACTTTGGAGACTGAGAGCTGGGCTCTCAGACCTTGTGCTGCTGTTGAGTTCCTGCATGAAAATGCATTCAGATGTTTTCGGTACAATGATAAAGCATTTGGAGATGGGCTGTGCAGTCAGTGCTGGGTGTGTCAGGGAGCAGCAGTGGTCTGGGGTGGGGTTCCTATTGGCAGCCTGTGCCAGGGTTTGCCTGGGTCACCAGATAGCAGCCAGGAGCTGTTAGAGCAGATGCAGGAAAGGGGTTCCCCTCTAGGGTCCCCCCATGCCATGATGCTGGCATCTGCTGGAAAGCCTATTGGAGAGGTTGAGCTGGTGGGAAGATAAGACTCTCTGGAAGGTGGAGTGCCAAAATATGCCCTTAGAAAAAGGTCTGAAGATGGCCTTCTCCCAGGTTCAAGTTTTTCAAGTGGTTGGGGAGAGGTTCGATGTAAGTGGCACAGGGAGGTGGTTAAGGCTGAGTAGGCAGCACCTTGCTCCACTTGCCTATACGCCATGGTTGTGTGATGGTTTGCATCACCTCTGGAGTCTCTCTGCTCATTTCAGTTGAGGAAATGTGCCCAACCACCCTGTGCTGTCTATTTTCAGGGAAACAAAAACCCAACAGCTCAGGTGTCATGGTGCATTTAACCTGGGAAACTTTCTGGGGGGAGGCAGCTAGCTACAAATAACTTTATGTTGCAAATAACTTGATGTTACAGAGGAAAAAAGATATATTGTTTGAATTCAAAGCATTGGTAATAAATAGTTCCTATTTGCTGCATTTTGTTTTCTTTAATATACTGTTACAGTGGAAGAAAAAGCTGTTCAAAGATTAGTTTTGAAGCTATGCCACAGATGGAATAACGAAATTTTGTAGAAGTTGTTGCTTCTGCTAGTCAGGGTGGGCAGAGGAACTTGAAGTTCAAGGATGTGAGTGGGAGAAGCCCACATAAACCTGCAGGATGGCAGCATGGCCATCTGTCTGTCTCACAGGCATTGGCTCAGATGTCCTCAGTTCTCCTCATACAGGAGACTTGTAGCATGCAACTGTAGCAGAAAATGTTACCCATATCCTAAAGGCCAGGTCACAAAAGCCAAGTGATACAGTGAGATAAGGGTATTGAGGAGAGCTGTGCAGTTGTGATGGATGGGGCTGTGCAGCAGAAGAGCTCCCTTCTGCCAGGAGTTCTACCCCGTGTTCCTCAGCAGCCTGCTTCAAACCAGTGCCTGCAGCAGAAAGCTGCTCGTGTGGATAACTGCGTGGATTCTGGGGACTCATTATTCAGCCATGGTTGGAGCAGCAACTGAGGAGTGGAGAAACAGGTGTTGTGGCTGGCAGGGGCCAGAGAGAGCAGCTGTGGGTCAAAGAAGGGGGACTTCTGCAGGTAGGGGAGTGGGGCTGGAACATAGTTTAGTGGATAAGCTGTTTGCTGTGCTGATGAGAAGGTAAGGGAAGATGGGAAGAGAAGTTGATGGTTAAGAATAGTAGAAAAAGAATCTGGGAAGCACAGGAAAAAAAATACAAGGTGGAGTTTGTGCTTTCTAATTACTTGGTGAGCCAAAAGGCAACGATGAGATTAGTCTGGATGAGACACAAAGTTCACATGTAATTGGACAGCTCGATGGCACCCCCTCGTTGCTCAGGTTGTAATATACCTGAATTGCTACACTGGGTTACATTTATGAAGATTCTTTTGGCTGTAGAAATTATTAGATTTTTTAAAATTGGGCTTTTCCTTACAGCAAGGTGACTTTCATGTAGTAATTGTAGGTGCAGATGTTTCTTTTAGGAAGTAGAAGGATACCCTTAGCTGGTGCTCTCCCCTTTTCAATTACTTCAAGGTGTGCAACTTGTCACAAAACAGAAAAGGGTAGTTCCAGGAAAAGTAGCAGTTGAAAGTGTCAATTAGTATGTTATTGGGGAAAAATAACCAAATAACACCCTGAAACAACCTCATAGGGTAGCTTGTATTTTATATTTTCATAGTGAGGGAGGAGGCATGAATATGTCCTGGCTGCAAGATAACTCAGAAGAGAATAGGTAGTACAAGTACCCAGCTATTTCTGTCATTTAACTTAAAAGGGAACGAATTAGTCTTTGAACTGCTTGGGTCATTCCATGAACTATATCTGGAACTTGTGTTACTGGTTAATTTACCAAGTTAGCTAAGATCAAGGGATGTGAATCCCATCCCCTCTTTCCTTGCTGCTGGAGCCACCGTGTGCAGAAGCGCCGTTCGGCAAGTGTCCAGGCAGGGCTTTGGCAAGGTTTAGGCTGCGTGGCAGAGCCATGTGCCATTGCTGACTGGGGCTAGATACTGGCTCTTGTGCACCATTCAGTAGCTGCACAGGTGGAGTCAAAGTGACCCTTCAGGCCATCTCCTCCATGGCTGTGTATGGCTTGTAGCAGTTTCAGGGAATGCTGCAGTGTTAATGTTGCTGGGATTCTTGGATGGTGCCATTTCCATCACTTTGAGAGCCCTTGTTCTGGTGCGTGAAGGACTGCAGAGCATTTGTCTGACATGGAGTTGACACACCAACATTGGTGCTGACTGCTTATCTATATTGTGCTGAGGTTTCTCATATACATATATATATACACCCACATAGTTTAAACATTTTTTAAAAAGGCTTTAATTTTCTCATGACATTGTTTTCTTTGTGATCTATCACTCTGTACTTTTTACAGGGCTCAACCAGTAGTTTAATCAAAACCTTTGGTTAACACAGACTTTTCCTTTATGTAAGGAAAGTTTGCAAATTTCCAAGGTGTTTGTTTTTCAACAAGTAGTTTTTATAAATCACAGCAGCTTGTTGTTGTGTTAGTGGCAAACCTAATCCAGAACAGAGTGCTGAGAACCTGATGGTTAGAAACTGATCCTGGAGGTTCATAAATTTGGAGTGGATTCAGAACCAGACATCTCTCCCTTTTTTCAGATGCAGAAAATTTATCTAGTATTACTATGCACTGCCTTCCTGCAAGGTATTCTCACGAGTGATACAGTTATCAGCATTCACAGTGATAGCAAAACCTTCTACCAGCATTGCTGTGAAGTTGTGAATCACACTTCTGCTGAGATGCCTCTTGATAGATTGCATGAATAATGGTGGTTAGAGATATTTAAGATGAATTACAGTATGAATATGAACACAGTGTGAATTATAATATGAATTATCTTTGATTTGCAGAATGTTATGTTTATTGAGCTAATGCTTCTCATAGAGAGGGGATTATCAGCTGTATTTACAAAGAAGTGGTCTCGTCCAGTTATGTGCCTGGCCTTGTTAGTGCTGCTTCTTAATAAAAGTATCTACCCCCCTTTCAGATAGATTAAGTAACATTATTTTCAGTTTGTGGTTGGAAAAGCTAAATGCAAACAACTGCATTGAATCTGGTATTTGAAGCTGGAAATAGCTTCCTGCATAGGCAGTCTTCTGAGTGAGCCTGTATTGTTTGGTATGTGTTTTACATTTTTGCAATTGTGATTCTCAAATCGTGGTTCATCACAGTGAAATTAATCTAAAAGCAGAATTTAGGTAGTTGTTGTAGGGCATTGTATGGCCTAATGTTTTCTCATCCTCTTGCACAGAAGTGGCTTGTGTTGGAAGGCAGTCTCAGCTGCTTGCTGTGTCTGTGTACTTTAGTGGGCGTGCAGGAACGGGATGTTTCTCCTGAATTATTTTTGAAACTTAGATAAGGACATCATGAGGATGAATGGATGCTGTTGCTTTATAGTTTTCTTCTGTGAAATACTGATCCAAGTAATAACACTAACTGTTGTGCGTCTCTTTCCTTATCTGATAATAGAGAAGGTTTAAATGATATTGTGCAGGGGACTAGCACCTTTTTTGCACAGAACTGGAATGGCACTCAGAGGCACACTAATTGCTTGGTACGGGTAATGAATCTTCAGCTCTTGTTTTTCACAGACTAGCTTGTTTCCCAGGACATTTTTGTGCATCTTGGAGGGAGACTAGCATGGGATGCTGGGTCACCCCCAAGGTGCAGAAGTGCTGGGGATGTAACAGGGTGCAGAGGAGCAGTCTGGCCACAAAGGGATTCTACAGACTTTTGTCTTTTGCCTTGTCTTTTGCTTCAGTGAGGAATTGGACATCTGCTACAGTAGCCATGTTGCTTTTAGGCTCACCCTGGGAAGGTCTGTGTTGCAGTGGCAGCTTCTACTTTCCTTTCTAAAAGCCAACTCTGAGGTTCAGATATTCATATAAAAGTGGATTTAAAAGGTGTTCAGCTTGTAGTCAGCCTTGTCTCTGAGGTTGCTGCCTGCCTGTGGCTTGCTTGTGTAGTTGCATGTGCCTAGCATTGGCCTGGGCTGGCTCCTATACATTGGGAACCATACTCCTCCTGCTGCGAGGCTGCTCAGAGTTAAACTGTAGAGGAACAAAGAGCAGGAGGAGGGTTAGGAAACACCATGAAATGTATTTGTTTTGAAGACATCTAAGTTGATGAAATTGAACATTTATATGCAGTTAATTAAAGGCAGAGGAAGAAAGTACAGTTTTATTCTTACTGGCATAGCTTGTGATGATGCCATCAAGGAGTCACCTGTCACCAGCAGTGAAGATGTAGCAGCAGGAGAGTGACTGTGTGGTCCCAGTGGGTGTCGGCAGCAGGTGAGCTCTTGGTGAGTTGCAGGACATTGTGCTGCTGAGGTCTCGAGGTGTAGATGACCGTCTGCTTGTGCCAATCTCTGCTGGGTCCTGATGTCAGACCCTCATATTCTTCTGTCTTCTCTTACTAATCCTTCTCTGGCTACTCAGACCCTCAGTCCTTTCTCTTTTTCTCAAGTCAACAAAGGTTTTTGCTTTAAGTGAGTGCTTTTGTTGGCATCAAGTTGGAAGGTACTGTTGCCCTGTCCGCATATCTACCCAAAAGTCAGCTCCAGGCAGTGTGTTCTCCGACCCCCCTTGTGGGGCAAAAACCTGAGTCATGCTGAACTATCAGGTTTTAATACCCTTTGATTAGAATATGACAACACCTTCACTGCTCAGCACAAGGCTGGGCAGATGGCATCCCACACCAGTTGGGGAAAATGGCAATTTGCCCTGCTCCCAGTGCTGATTTTTTGCATGTATTATTTGCAGTTCACAAGTATTTCTCCTGCTCCACACCATGCAAAACAATGCTGATTACTGATTTATTTTTATGCTTTCTTCTGTCTTAGTCAAATGTTTTGTGTTTAAGGCTCGATTAGTTAATGCACTTGGGAAAATCAAGTGAAGTAGAGCCTCCCTTTTTCAATGGCAAAACATGAAATTGAGTGGAACCATTGTTTACTGTACTCCCAAATGAAGGCTTAGATAATACATTGCACATTGTTATTGTTTGCTTTCCTTTTAGTGCTTTTGGGTGCATCAAATGCCTTAATATGAAGTAGTTTGACAAGCAGCCTGGAGTGCTGCTTTTGACAATGTTTGCTTATTCCTAACGACTTTTTAGTAGATCGGTTGAGTAATTTCATGAGCAAGTTTTCAGCAGATTGTGGATTGCCCTTAGACACTCACATATTTGAGAATCTTCTTTCCTCTGCTTCTCACCAGGTAGCTGGTGTTTTGCTTCTGGTGACCTCTGCCGTCTGGCTGTTTAAAGAATAACATTGACAATGGTTACAGTACCCCCATTATTGTTGCTGTTCATTAACTTTCAGTATCATTAGTTATTCTAACAGTTAGTGATGAGTAACGTTACCATCAGCCCAGAGTGTCTTAGACCAGCATACCCCAGTTGCTCCCTTCCCAAGGGGATCAGCAGGAAGGGAATCAACCCCGACCCAAGGCAGTGAGCTGGGGTCCTGCAAGGTAGGCATGAGGGGGTTTTGCCCTTGCAAAGTCTGTGACAGGGTGTCAAAGCAAGGGCTGAGCAACCTTGCATCTGTGTGCTCACCTTCATGTTTCCTGGGCTTTCCTCAGCCTGCTAGGACAGCCCCCAGGCTCTGAGTTGAACAGAGGAGGATACATTGCCTCTGATAGGAAAAGATGGTAGCGTGCATCATTTAAAATAACAAAATGAGGATTGCAGTGAGGCAAATCAATTTGGAAACCATCCTGGCTCTAAATGTAGTCTGAGGTCTCTGTTGCCTGCAAAATGTGTATTGTCCTTTTCTTGTCAAAGTGACAGACTGAATTTTTATCCCACCAATTAATTTCAACTGGGAGGGGGAAGTTGAAAATAAGAGAGAAAAGACAACTTTATCTTCCCCCCCCTCCCACTTAAGAATTCAGCAGAATGGGGGTTTTGGTGACACTGGTCATTAAGTATTGAACCAAATTGTGCATTTACCCGACAAGCCACTACAGAAGTTTCTGATCTCCTGCCTTATTGCAGGCTAGGTAGCTGTGTCATTGTGAGTTATATATTAATAAATATATTATATGTAAATACCCTGAGGACAGGAGTTTGATTAGGGGGCCTGCAGAGGACTGCTGCCTTGGGCCCTTGCCAGACACTGGGGCGGTGGCCACCAGCACTGGCCAGTCCCTGGGTGAAGCAGCCGTGTCCACTGCCACTGAGCTTGGGGTGCTTTGCTCCCAGGATGAACCCTGAGAAAGGGCAAACCACCTGGGGCTGGTCAGGACAGAGCTTAAAAACTCAGGGGGTGGGCCGGACTGTAAAATCTAGCTAATAAACACTTTGTTTTAGTGGTGGAATAGTGCACAAGACCTTCAACAATCTTCTTTATTTGCCATCCTGATTGTGGTACAAGTTGGTGTCACCTTTTTGCATTTTATTGTCTTCTCTTTCATCCTCAGATTATTCCTGCAAACAAAGAGGAAATAATTCTGACAATCATTTATCAAAGGTAGCTAATAAAACAATGGAAGGATGTAGGCTGAGGCATAAATGGGATATTGTGACAGATGTAGATGATTATTAACCAGCTGATGTTTCCGCAAAGGCTTCTAATCATAAACACAGCATGAAGTGAATCTGGGTGTATTAATAGCAAAGGTTTTATGGAAAATCTCAAGTGTGGGCTTTTTCTTTAACATCCCATTTCCTGCTTTAATTGATAGAGTGTGAAGCTTTCATACAAATAATTTGGAAAAGATTATTTTGCATCTCTGACATTAAGTACATGGTATGGGCCAGGAACAACATGTTGTGGAAGGATTTCTTGAAAAAGCCTCCTACAGTTATGCTTTTTTAGAGATGTGACTAGTGACTTCTAAACTTGATGATACAATAAAGCCAAGTGGCTGTGGTAGAGGAGTATCTATTTGTGTCTGTGCAACCTATGTTTTGATGTGACTTTGCAAGAAAGTGCTAGGACAAAGGTTGGACTTGATGACCCTGGAGGTTCTTTCCAACCGTAATAATGATTCTATGAAAGAGGAAGATATTATCAGCTGCAGAACCTGTCAGCTATGCTTTCAGTATTTCCATAGCATTCTATCAGATTTCCTTTTATTTAGTTTCAGTCTTATATTGTCTGCGTTATGTTTTGGGAAATAAAATTCTAGGTTTGTATTGTAATCATTTGGTTAGAGTTGAAACATTTTAAATGTGTACCATTCTTTCTGAGTCTCTGCTACTGCTTTGGCTCATCACTTTCCTTTTCTGAATTTCTGGGTGGTGGGGAGGGGAAGTTCCAGCAAGAATTACATAGACTGATGAAAGCTCTATTTAACATCTTATACCAAAGCTCTGCAAGTATGAGTAGTGATACTGTTTTCAAGTACAAACAATTTGTTTGCCTTATAGTAGCTGGGATTTTTGTTGTGTAGAGTGGTTGCTTGCTGATAAAATGAGAGAAAATGTTGAGGAAGGGAAATATTATACTGCTATAATACGTTATCAAAGCATTATGAGTGCCAATACACGTGTTGTTTTAATATTAATTTGTGTTCCACTAGCATTAGGCAATATATTTTGGACATTTTATGACAGAAAGGGTCTTATCTTAAAATTTGAAAATAAGAGAAAATAACGTAAGCTTGATCAGAAGATATGGACAGGATCCAATTTCTACACTGGCCACCCCAGCATTCCAGAAATGTGGTATGAAGTGTAAAGCCAGAGGAGACCACCAGCGTCAAACTCAAGGTGGTTCCTCTCACTGCAATGTCTACTTTCTGCAGGAACACTGATGCATTCACAGCAAATCACATAACTTACTGCACATGGGCTATTCTACTTTCAGAGCCTGTTTTCCAGTTAAAAAAACAACCTTATTATTCTTGATCTTAATTGTTCTCTATTTTTGTTTAATTCCCACACCCCTCCCCCCCAAATGCTGTTGCTGTACTAAAGAATCTGTTTAAACTGTTTGTGCCAAGTGAAATCATTCAATTATTGGTGCATTTCAATTATTTGGTCTTTCCTTTGAATAAACAGAGCCTTCCTGACGGCAGGGCAGTTCCTCAGGAATTCCTTTATGGTGAATTAGCCAGGGCAGTGATGAATAACTGGGGGCAAAGGACAGTCTGAGCAGCGAACCAAATTGATTACCTAAGTCCTCAACTAACTTCTTTAGGACAATTTTGGATGGGCCCGGTGTCCTCTAAGGCAGAGGTGGAGCCTAATTGCACCCCCAGGGCCTGCTCTTCTTAATGTTACCTGTTGTGCTGCTCTACAGATGTGTAATGAATTAAGAGTTTGCAAGAGAGACCCGGAGTTGGCATCTTTGTGCAGTCATGCTCAATGGACCCCCAGTACACGTGGTGTGGTGGTGGCAGGATGTTACTGTGGCACACTGAGTAGCTCCTTTCCAGGAGCTGCAAGGTCCAGTCTGCCCATGCCCTAGCTCACTCCCATGCCCCATCACAATGTGCACCTACCAAGGGAACATGGGAACACAGAGGATTTCACCATCCTGCCATGCTTGGGGGAGAGATCAGAGCATCTGTCAAGACTCCTAGAAAGACCCTTTAACAATATTTTCTGTCTACAACAAACATGTAATCTGCCATATCTTGTTGTAGGAGAGAGCAAAACATCATGGTATGGACTGTTTTTCAGTGCACAGGATTTGATAGCAGCCTAATGTACTCCCTACTGTCTTGAGAGACTTGTACTTCCCAGCTGTATTTTTTTTTCTTTAATTCTGGCTACTGAGGCTATCACTGTAACAGCAGAGCATCAAGTCAGTTTGTAGTACAGTGGATGACAATCTCCCCATTGTATCCTGTACAAAACTAATGTGCTGCCTGATGACTATCTTGAAAGTCTGCGGTGAACCAAAGGTTGTTTATTACCTGTTTTTGTTTGGTGTTTGGTTTCTCTGCCCCCCCCCCCACTGTAATTTCTTCACTTCTGAATGGTCTTCTCAAGATTCATTTAACCCATTGTTATCCATCTGCTTATGTTTGAAGAGGCTCTAGTTTTGATTGCTGCTTGCAGGTGAGCATGTTGGGGACAATGATTAAAGATAGAGTGAGGAAATGAGATGTGGAACTTTGATGAGAGAAGAATTGGGATTGGGATGAGAACAGAAGGGAGTGATGATTTCAGCCACTTCTGTTTGTGCTGCCAGCTCCCTATGCTGATAAGAAGCTACTCCAGCACCATCTGGAATTTTCAGTGAGCTGATGATGAAATATACTGCTTCTCATGGAAACTATACAGACTTACTATAAAATAAGCTTTGAAATGGATTTAGGAGCATCCCCACTGTTGCTTTCCAAAGAGTATGGACTTGGATGGGTAAATCTTAGTTCCTGTGCCTACTACAGCACAGCAGCACTGGAAGTAGCAGCAGTCAGGATGGAGAGGCTTCCAGGCAGTGCTGTAGCAGGCCCTGAGCACTTGCACCTTAATTTTTTGTCTGAAAGAAGAAGATTCAAAGGGGGCCAGGCTTTGAGAGTAATTTGAGTTCACAGGCTTTAATCAAATCTTCACTCATGTGCCTGTATAGCACAGAAGTTCAGTGCTTGCTGAGGAACCATTTAGATATTTATTTATTTATTTAAAAACCAAATATTTGTAATGGTGTGTTCTGGGGGGAAATAGGAGGAACAGCAGGTGGAAGATACATAGCACAGGTGTTAAAGTTTCTACGTTCCTCAGCTCACTGGTGGCAGATTGACATCCGCTGATTTAGTTGAGATTCACTCAATTTCCAGCTGCTTGAAAGCAATTGCTACTGTCAGTGGCAAGTCTCAAGATACCAGCAAATTTCTGAAAGAGTAACTTTTTTCTTGGACAAAAGAGGAAGGAGTAGGAAACATTACAGAATGGTATTTTTTGTTATCCTGAATATACAGAATGGAAGTGGGTTCTTACACTGGCCTCTCCCTGCTTCTGGGATTAAGTTCGCAAACTCTGTAAAAATATTTTCTGGGGCAATATGCTTGTATGCTTCCCTCTAGTAAATATTTAACTAGCTTCATGTTCATCTGAAGTAAACACGGAACTACCCTGCTATAGATCACACATATCTTGCGATCTGTGCTTCTTGTTCATTCATATTGTGAAGAACTAGAAGATGATGTGGGGAGAGACAGGATAAGGGGAAGTACTGGATGGGAACAGAATTTCACAGACAGTCCATTTTTCTTTTTTTTTTTTTTTTCCTCTGTCATGACCTTATGCAAAAAGTCAGTCTGATTTTGATTCACAGGTTGCCTAGTATAGAGGTCACACATGGAAGAGTTTGTCACATGCTAAATTTTCTGTTCTGTTTCTTTGCTTCTTAGTGCTGTTTCTTGGAGAAACATATAGAAAGAGAATGGGAAGCTTGGCTGGGCTCTGGCCAAGGAATTGCAGCTGGTCTCCTAATTACAGAAAGAGAAAATGATATACAGTCCTGTGGGGATCTGTCAGACACAGATTTATTAAGCAGGATGGAGAGGGACTTAGAGCTATCGCCTCTTCTCAGTCACCCCCTCCACATACAGTGCACATGCATGGAGTTTCATTATACTTTTGCAGCCATGCAAAAGTCATCATCTGGTGCACCCTTATCAGCTCCCTTTTTCCTGATTCCTGCCCAATTTGCAGCTGCTCCAAGTTCCAGTTAATAGTTGCATAATGCAGGACATAATAAATAATTTTATCCATATAAAAATAAAGGATTCTGCAGTTCAGGATTGCTAAATGATAATCCTACCACCTTTGCTACCTTCTATTACCTCCTCAGATATCAGTAAGAAAAGACACGTTGATTGCCACGATGAAAACAAGAACCCATGTGTGTTGACTGCTGCAGTACCAGCTAGTTGTAATAGTTTTAAAGAATGAAATACATTAATTTAAAAATAATTTAAAAAAAGGTTTGTCAAAACTGAAATTTGTTGATCTTTACTGGCTTCTGCAAAGATGGAGTCCCCAAGTTCTTAGGACAGTGGCTGGGGCAATGATGAAGACCATTTATTTTGTGAGTCTCTATCCCCTTCTCTTGAAGGACTTGAATGTAATTTCCCTCGTGGCTTTTG